>JALAJA010000121.1:137722-168566 GCA_023376005.1 Doryteuthis pealeii | reverse complement strand
AGCCACCAAAAGCATCTTTATTCAATGATATAGCATTAAAATGAAATCTCAATTAAACAAGATTAAATAAAATAAACATCCAGCCACGTCATTTATTCCACTATTCCTCTTAAACCTAATACCAAATAGAAATAATAAATAACAATCAAAAAATAATTCAGAGATTTATTCAAATCATTAAATAGCACGACAAATATCCTTCCGGTTCACACTGTAAACCGCTATTTTGTTGTATATATAAATATAATTGCATGTTGTCAGTATGCAGACATAGTTAACAGTATTAATAATGTAAGACAATTTTATTAATAATTGAGGTTTAAATAAAAATAAAATCATGGAGAATGTGAATAACTAAGAGAATTGTGACTTGAGTAGTAATATAGTTTCGGTTACAGACAGAAAACACACAATCTCCATTATAATAAAATTAATAAATAGTTTCATTTTTTATTGTTTTGGTAATCAATCCTTTTTAGTGTTCTAAACTAATTTCATATCCCAAATAATAAATTACCTCTTTATTCTTTTTAAAATTCTTTTTACCTAGTCTCATATTCTAATGATCACACACCTACATTATGCAAATAGCACATTTATACATTAGGGTAGATCGATTTTTCACTTTTCTAAAATATCAAATTGTCCTATGCGAAATTTGTGTGTTAGTATACTAAATACTGATACCTAAAATGAGATTTTTTACTAGCAACATCGTTTGAGGAAATAGCATCAAAGATCGTCTGTTATATGTTAACACATTAACAACAACAACACATTCAAATACATATCATATATACACATATACACACATTATTTATACATATATTCACTCTCATGCACACACAAACACACACACACACACACACACACACACACATACATACAAATTTATAGTTTTTTTTCTTAATTTTCTGACTGTTGTCATTTAGCAACACCCCCTGGTTAAAAATCAGACCGTCCAATATTTGTATCTATTCAAAACAAATTCAATAATTTGATCATTTGCAAGATTAGGTGCGATAGGAGGATGCTCGAACCCATGACATTCAACGAAAGGTGGATAAATGCCGCAAGCTTGTTGCCTGCCCATCATGGCCAGCACTGACGGGGATCCTGTCTCGGGACCCCATCCCTTAGATAGACAAACAAAGTCTGTAAAATAAACAAAAGAAAAAACAAGAAAAAGCCAAAACTGCATACACCATAGATCCTTTTAGTTAGGAGGCTGAATGATCATCAACCCCAGTTTTTTCTTATAGGACATATCCAGGACCCCAATCCCAAGTTTTTTATAAAACCACCCGAGTCACCCTAATATTTTCCCTGGAAAGTTAATTTTTCTAGTAACCAACCCGCCTGGCCTACAGAATCCCAATTTTTTACCGACCACCCACTAAGGACACCCACTCCCATATTAGAGGCACTGATCGGCTTGCTTTCAAACAACAAAGTGCGGAAGACAGTCGGCGGGCCTACACAATAGCTGAGGGAAAGGGGGAAACCAAAATGACCCACAATTTTTTGTTTTGTTTACATGTGTTTTTCAGTTTCTTGGGGTTTTTTATTTTCAATTTTTTCCCACCCCCTCCATCGCCAATCGTCATTATTGGGAAATTTTTAAGTAGGATACATGCATAGAGCGAATGAGGTATTTTGGTGAAAGGGAGCTGCGCAAGGAGAGAATGCAAGAATTTTATTTTTTATTTTTGAATGAATCGGTCGGCGAGTGAGCCTAGCTAGATAGATCCGTGTAGTGATATGACCAGTTTTATCACCCCTCCCCCAAAACCAAATTTCCGGCTACATGCCGAGTTGTGTGCACATACGTTGTATCTCATTTCCAAATAAAGAAAAAGTTTATTTGGAGTGAGTGCACGTATGTGCTCACTTCAAATAATCTGTAGTAGACCTAAAACAGAACAACAAAAAAAAAATCCCCAACTAATTACGGCAACTTATGTTTTAAAATATCAGAAAGGTTGAAGGGGAAAAAAATTATCTGAATGTTGATTGCACCATTATTGAACAGTTTCCTAATATATTAAAAAATTTAAAAAAAAATTTGTTGGTACAAGAAACCATTAAATAAAGCCAAATGAAGAAATAAAAAGATAGAAAAATATTGCAATGACATTCATGCTGAATGGATAATTATTTGCTCGTATGCCGTTAAAATCAATAAACAAACAAACATTTTTAAATATATCAAATTGTGCATCTATGCGAAATTTGTGTGTTAGTATACTGAATACTGATACCAAAAATATTATCTTTTACTTGCACCATTGTTCGAAGAAATAGCATAAAAGATCGTCTACTAAAATGCACTAAAAGTCATCTTTTTCTAAATGTTAAATTTTGCGAAAACGTGGATTTTTAGTGCATTTTGATTGACGATTTTTGATGCTATTTCCCCAAACAATGGTGCAAGTAAAAGATAATATTTTTGGTATCAGTATTCAGTATACGAGCACACAACTTTCGCATAGATGGACAATATATATATATATATTGACAGGGTTAGCTCAGTCGGTTTTCAATAGCGCTAGACCAAGAAGATTGTTTTTGGCATCTAAAATGGAGCGCCACACCTACCATCAGCTCCTTACTTTACCACACAGATCCCTGTGCTACTCATATGCTGAGTTGGCGAGGACCGGTATCGAACTAGGAACCTTGTGGTTTCTAGCCGAACGCTCTACTGACTGATTAGAATTAAATAAAGATTATTATACTTATATATATATATTGAATCTGAATGTTATCGTGTTTTAGTAGTACTCGCTGTCTGGCTGATACCGACATTAGGTCACCCCGTTGACTTTACTTTTATTTACTTACATATGTGGAGAAAGGTAGACAAACACGGGATGTTGTACAAAATCGATGTTTATTGTAGGTTGTGATGTCGATGTTATAACGTTTCGGTCTGTTAGACCTTCTTCAGGACGTTGGATTGAGTTCTTGCTTCGACGGTGAACCTTTACTTACACGTGAAAAGCATTACATTTCACGGAAATACCCGAAACGTTTGAAAAGCCTGGGTTAGTGTTAGGCTACTTCATGAGTTTTCATGATCTAATGCTTTTTATACGTAAAATGCGATTCTAACGATATTATCTCTTGCGCGCTATTCTACATTTGTACCAATTTTTAAAATTTTTTTTTTTATATCAAATAAGAAAATAGTGATACTTTGATTTTTAAATTGACTTGTATATCAGTAAATTTATTTTCATAGAATAATTTATGTATTAAGTAAAATGCGATTCTAATGATATTATCTATTGCGCGCTATTCTGCATTAGTCCCAAAGTTTTTTTTTTTTTATATCAAATAAGAAAATACTTTCATATTGAAACACTGAAGTCAAAATTCGAATACCTTGTGCTCTAACAATACGAGCCAATGCAAACGCAGATGATATCATCGCTGACAATAACAACGAAAGTCTGTATATCTCATAATTACTAAACAAAATTTCCCTCATTAACCAAATGATTTTCCGGATTATTCAACATTCGTGTTTGTAGAGTCGGCCAAGGCGACGCCATTATGAGGTATTAACTTTTATCATTTCATTATGAATAACGGTCGTCAAGGTGATGCGATATCGAACAAATTTCGACTGTTTGATTAGTCAATTTTTCCTAAGAATATATTAGCAACACTGATATGTCCTAAAATTGTTCTACAAAGACGGACATACACATTATTGTCTAATATATATATATATATATATATATATATATATATATATATATATGTATATTTAGTTAAGTCGTCGGGGCGGTCTAAAGTCGGTATCAGTCAATCAGTGAGGGAGTCTATCCCCTTTTCAATAGCGCTAGACCAAGGAGATTATTTTAGCGTCTGAGGTGGAGCGCCACGCCTACCGTCAGCTCCTTACTTTTCCGCACAGATCCCTGTGCTACGCTGAGTTGGCGCGGACCGGTATCGAACTAGGAACCTTGTGGTTTCTAGCCGAACGCTCTACCGACTGAGCTAACCCGATAGTATATTAAGAAAATTGAAAAAATACAAGTTTTAAATAAGTTGAGTGGTAAGTTTATTGGCCGACGCTGCAGTGTTTCGATCTATTAATTAGATCTTCTTCATGGCATTTGTTGATATAAGGAAAGGTAATAAATAATTTGTTTGAAGAAAGAACGCTCACCTTTCCAGCGTTCCTTCTTCATACTTCAAATTTTGAACAGACTGATAAACAAAGACTATCGCAGTTTTTCTCGTTATTCTCTGATAAAAATTATTTATTACCTTTCATTATATCAACAAATGCCCTGAAGAAGATCTAATTAATAAATCGAAACACTGCAGCGTCGGCCAATAAACTTACCACTCAACTTATTTAAACCTGTGTTTTTTCAATTTTCTTAATGTTGTACCGGTCGTTCCTACAGTGGAGAATATACACCGGTTCTCACTATAAATAGTGAGACACCGAGTGAAAAGTTTGTACTGTTACCGTTAACGGCAAGCTAGCCGTTCCTGTACCATTATTGTAAATACACTTGTCTTATTTTACCCTACCTCGACTTGACTTCTTTTTTACTGTTGGATTAACATCACAACACTTAATATACTACATACCGTCGGATTCACTTCCATCTCTTCACACACACACACAGGTCACTGTCACTGGTCTCACTGATGCCCCGACCTTTTTCAAAAGACGACAGCGAGTACTTCTGGACACTGTTGCTTCTCCAATGCTTCTGAAAAGTTCTCCACTCGTCAGGCCTGGCTTATTTACAGCTTCACGTTTCATTCGTAACAAAGAACGGAGGGAAACAACCCTTAAGTGGCCATTATCGGCCCTCTTACCTACCTTCGTAGGAGCTGCAACAAATCTTTTCACAGTTTGGTGGTATCTTCCTGTTATTTTGGATATTTCTAATGTAGACTTGCCTTTAGAAAGTTCAGATGTCGTGATATCTTTCTCAGAAGGAGTCAAGTCACATTTGCGACCCATAATTGCACGAGTACAATGGCACTTGTTTAATGCCTGGGACACTTCTATATCATGTTGATATTGCAAATGGCCACCGTTTGTTTCGTGTTGCGCAGAACAATACCTGTTTTTATGCGCATACACCTATTTCCATTATACTGGGAAAAATTCGCTAAAATTCCCATCGGTATTTTTTGTACAAAATGAAAAAATGTCACCTCGTTAATAATTTGAAACGCAGTATATATATATATATATATATATATATATATATATATATATATATATATATTTAAAAATGTTTTTTTTAAAATTGGGTGTTATTGTGAAGCATTAAAAATAAATAAATGAATGAACTCGATATTGTGGAGTATTGGATTCACTTATTTTTTAATTATTTTTTTTTCCCATAAATTTTTAGGTTCGTTAGATACCCTTTGTCAAATGTTACTGTTCAACGGTTTCTTTGTCTCTGTTGTTATCGACAGTGGCAGCGTTTGTAAAATATTTGTAATAACGGAGAATTCCGATATCTGCGTTTATATATATATATATATATATATATATATATATATATAGTATGAACAAAAAGTAATAAGACAGGAATATTTCTTGTGTGTTGTTTATTCTCAACTAGTTTCGACCTTAGGTCATAATCAGGAGAACATTTCTTATTTGAGGAAATTGTTTATAGATTTTTTGAAAGGGAGCATTATAAAAAAACTATAAAAATTGAAGTGTTTTTGAGGGTTTCACATGTTATTAAAATCCGGGTAGACGAGTGTGTTAGTAGTAGCATGTCCATCTGTTCCGTGATGAACCTCTATGAGGTGGGTTATTTTTGTAATGCTCTTATATATGTGAGGGAGGGTTCTTGGGAGTTGTGAATATGTCTATATGTGTATACATATAAATGTATGTGTGTGTTTACATATACGTGTGTGAATGTGAGTGTGTGTATGTATCTCGGTACTGTGCGAATGACTTCTAGATTTTTAATTGGGTCAAAAGTGGCTTGTTTGATGTGTGAGGGTCAGTGTTTGTTTATTTAGGTGACATCGGCCACCCTCGTAGGTGTAGACAGTTTTATTGCTCTTGTTAAAATGACGGGTCTGTTTTTTGATTAAAGCCAAACGAATGAAAGCTTTTTATCTTTTTTATCCAACTGTACTCGTGGTTTTATATATATATATATATATATATATATATATATATATATATATGTGTGTGTGTGTGTGTGTGTGTGTGTGTTTGTTTATGTGTGTGTGTTAGTTTGTGTGTAATACCTTCCCACCTTAAGTTGTCAGTCCTTCGACTGCAGCTGATTTTTCCTTTTCCAATCTTTGTTCTTATTTCTTTTGATCGACTTTTTGCAAAGGCTAATAGACAATCCGATATAACGGAAAGTTTTTTTCTATGGATAGAGGTTAAAGAATTGCATTCATTGTAAACGCATATTTCTAATCATCGTGCAGCTGTTTCGGGGATATTTTGACTATTTTACACACGGTCCTATCAAATGTAAATCATTTTTAAACAGACTACCAAGCACATGCGACTTACGGGCGTAAGTATTTAAGTTTTAATGTAATGAAATATATTAAATAAGAAATGTTTGATATTGTACAAACGGAAATAGGAATTTCCGGTTGAATTAAATAGAGGGGGGACGACAAAGATAACAAAGGACTTTTTCCTGGTGGTAGCGAACAAAGAAAACGCGTAGGCGTTTGAGAGATACAAAAGACAGTCAACGGTCAGTTGGGACAGTCAGGAGAGAGACGGCGGACCGACGCGGTCACGCACCATCGCTGCCGGCGGGCAGTGAGGTTCGTCCACCCCTCTTTGCCTCAGATCCCAGCAGCAGTAGGAGTAGTCATTGTCAACCCTTGGGCAGTTCCCATTGTCAACGTTCGCCACCCACCACGTACAGCCGATGAGAGAAATAAAGCCAAATCTTCTACTAATGTCATGTGTTGTGATTTCATTTAAGCGACCACTAGATACATCGTCTAGGCGTTAGAAACGATCTCCGCTGTATACCAGCAACGTATACGATTTAGCGTGAGTTTGAAGATGCCGGTATATAATATATATACGATTTAGTGCCAGCAAAGAAGGGCTATGCAACAGAAAGACTAACGAAATTAAAGAGGAAGGCCCCCTCCGATCAATCAGCTGGTCATGTCAAGCCCTAGCAGATATATGATTGCCCCAACTCTATAGCACTGATGGCAAACCCCAACCCCTTTTTATCATATGTGCTAGAGGGTGACAGTTTAAACAGAAACCACTCCCAAAATTTTGGCTCAGTGTGAACTTCTGTGTATCCATTGTCATCTCAAAAGGCGGTCAATACGCTGCTACATATTAGCGTTATCGCTTCCACTCACTCGGTTGAGGGTGGCTGATGTCCTGGGAATGACGTTAATGACACATCTGTAGGTGTGTCCAGTTCTGGAGGTCTGAGGAACGTGGAGCATCCCTTCATGATCATAGAATCCTGGTCTACTCAGACCCGGAGTGGTAGAACCTGTTATTGGCCCATCTATGGGTTAAATAGAAAAATATGTTTATAAAAAACTGAGTATCCATTAAGAATGAATATAAATAATTTTTAAACAGACTAGCAAGAATATGGGCTCTCATGGCGTAAGTATTTAAGTTTTAATGTAAAGAAATATATTGAATTAGAAAGACTAATGAAATTAAAGAAGAACGCATATAAAAAGATTACAGTTAACCTAGTAATCATCGTTTTCTTTTTGCTTAAGAATAAAACTTTATATATATTTTTGGGAGAATATGTGCTTAATTGAAGTCGTACCTAATTCTTTAATGTTAATTAATTAATAATTAATCAATTAATTAGGCGGGCATACCTATTTAAATGTAAGGCTAAACAAATCGAGAAAAATCAATCTCTGTATGTACATTTCGGCCTATTAGGCCTCATCAGCAGAGCTATAGATAAGAAGGTCCGTTTGGTGTAGGGGTTACGATCTTCGCCTGCCAGCTTGACAGCCCAGTTTCGAATCACGCACAAGGCGGTCTTTCTATCTATAGCTCTGCTGATGAGGCCTAATAGGCCGAAAGGTACATACAAAGATTGATTTTTCTCGATTTGTTTAGTCTAACATTTAAATAGGTATGCCCGCCTAATTAATTAATTATTAATTAATTAACTTTAAAAAATTAGGTACGACTTCAATTAAGCACATATTCTCCCAAAAATTGTCGGCTAAAAAAACCCATATCATAAACACATCGCTAATGTGTATTTACTTATCATATATATATATATATATATATATATATATATATATATATGTGTGTGTGTGTGTGTGTGTGTGTGTGTGTGTGTGTAAACAGAAAAATGGAAGTGAATCCGACAGTATGTAATTTGAAAAAAAATTTGAAAAAACACAAGTTCATAAAATGAGTGATGTTTATTTCACCAACGCTGCAGTGTTTCAATCTGTCTTAGTAGATCTTCATCAGGGCTTTTGTTTATTTGAGGAAAAATAAATTCTTCGTATTCTCTGTGATAAATTTATTTTTCCTCAAATAAACAAAAGCCCTGATGAAGATCTACTAAAACAGAATGAAACACTGCAGCGTTGGCGAAATGAACATCACTCATTTTATGAACCTGTGTTTTTTCAAATTGTTCACTATATTACATATATATATATATATATATATATCTTATTATAATGGAGATTGTGTGTTTTTCTGTCTGTAACCGAAACTATATTCCTACTCAAGTCACAATTCTCTTAGTTATTGACATCACATTCTCCATGATTTTATCTAAACCTTAATTATTAATAAAATTGTCTTACATTATTAATACTGTTAACTATGTCTACATACTAACAACATGCAATTATATTTATATATACAACAAAATAGCGCTTTACAGTATGAACGGAAAGGCTAATTTGCATATTGATATTAGAAATTTTATTTTAATAAATATGTGCTTAGTATTATTGATTTCTAACTGTTTGGTTTTATTTTAATGAATATAAGCAAAAATCTCTTCAATGAATCTTAAATGAAATCCATTAACAAGAAAAAATAACTGTCATTTTATTCTTTGCTTCCTCTTTTAACTAAATACTTAAATTAGAAAAAATAACAATGAAAGACGAGAGTGATTGAAGAGTAAGTTTCAGTGGTTCCATTTTTTATTATACTCCCTCTGTTTCAAATCTTTTATTATACTCCCTCTGTTTCAAATCTTTTTATCTGTATTCTTATTTAGTTTCATTAGCCTTTCTAATTTAATACAATATTTTATTACATTAAAACTTAAATACTTGCACCCGGAGGGTGCATATATTTGCTAGTATATATTAAGAAATTTGATAAAACAAGTGTTCCAAAAATGAGATGAGTATAGATATGAATTATATACTAGCAAATATATGCACCCTCTGGGTGCAAGTATTTAAGTTTTAAATAATAAAACATCATGTTAAATTAGAAAGGCTAATGAAACTGAATAAGAATTCAGATAAAAAGATTTGGAACAGAGGGGTATAATCGGAAAATAGAACAACTTTGAAACTAACTGATCCACCATTTTCCCTTACTCCCGTCTTTCAGTGGTAAATTTCCCTAATTTAACTATTTAGTTAAAATAGGAAGAAAAGAATAAAATTACAGTTATTTCTTTATGTTAATAGATTTCTGTTAAGATTTATCCCCGAGATTTTTGCTCATATTTATTAAGATAAAACCAAACAATTAGAAATCAATAATACTAAGCATATATTTATTAAAATCAAATTTTTTAAGATCAATATGCAAATTAGCCTTCCCATTCACACTGTAAACCGCTATTTCGTTGAATATATAAATATAATTGCATGTTATTAGTATGTAGATATTGTTAACAGTCTTAATGATGTAAAACAATTTTACTAATAATTGAGGTTTAAATAAAAAATAAAATCATGGAGAATGTGATGTAAATAACAAAGGGAATTGTGACTTGTATAGTAATATAGTTTCGGTTACAGACAGAAAAACTCACAATCTCCATTATAATAAGATGTATATTATGGGGGGTAAAGAATTGAGTAAATCCGACAAAATGCGGTTGAAAATAGAGAGAAAAAAGTGAATAGAACAACACAACTAAATTCAATTGATATTTCGCCTCGGTGTTTAGCGACGCTTCGTCAAAATTTATTCTGAAGACAAAATTCCGGTTACAGTCTACTTTTGTACTGAAAAGTTAATTTTTTGAGGGGTGGGTGGAGGCCCACACCCAAACCACCCACCTTCCCTTTACTTTCGCCTGTAATCTTATCACTCAGTATTCCCCATCTCTCTCAAACAACATTAAAATGTAAAGGAAAACTGGAAAATATTTTGAAGATTTGAGAAAGAATGGGTGTATTGTTTAAAGTTAAATACAAAAAGAACGGACATTACCAAAAAGAACGAAAAGAACGAAAAAGAACGAAAAAGAACGAAAAGAATGAAAAGAACGGAAAAGAACGAAAGAACGAAAAAGAACGGAAAAGAACGGACATGACCAAAAAAGAACGAAAAAGAACGGAAAAGAACGAAAAGAATAAAAGAACAGAAAAGAACGAAAAGAACGAAAAAGAACGGACATGACCGAAAAAGAACGGAAAAGAATGAAAAAGAACAGAAAAGAACGTAAAAGAACGAAAAAGAACGGAAAAGAACGGACATGACCGAAAAAGAACGAAAAATAACGGAAAATAACGCTATTTCTCAAAGGCAGAATAAATTGAATAACAAAAGGGAAAAAACAACCAAAACACAATATTAAAATGAAAAGGAAAACAGAAAAATATTTTGATCGTTTAATAAGAGTTAGCGTATAGTTTACAGTTCAATAAGAAAAGAACGGAAAAGAACGAAAATGAACGAAAAAGAAGGGAAAATAACGTTATTTGTCGGTAGAGTAGATTTAAAATTAACCCCCAAAAATAAAATTAAAAAAACAAACCCAAAAATTCAACATTAAAGAAAAAGGCAAACAGGAAAATATTTTTGAAGATGTAGTAAGAATGAATGTATAGTCTAAAGTTAAATACGAAAAGAACAGAAAAGAAAGAAATACTACAAAAAATTACGGAAAATAACGAAAAAAAAACGAAACTTAACAAAAAGTAACGTTATTTCCCGAAGGTAGATTAGATTGAAAAAAAAAATACCCCCAAAACCCAACAAAACAACATTAAAATGAAAATGAAACCAGGGAAATATTTTGATGATTTAACAAGAATGAGTGTATAGTTTACAGTTAAATACGAAAAGAACGGAAAAAACCGGAAAAGAACGGAAAAGAACAGAAAAGACCGAAAAAGAACAGAATTGAACGAAGAACGAAAAAGAACGGAAAAGAACGGAAAAGAACGAAAGATGACGAAAAAGAACGGAAAAGAACGTAAAAGAACACAAAAGAAGAACGAAAGAACGAAAAAGAACAGTAAAGAACGGTAAAGAGCGAAAAAGAACGGAAAAAAAAGAAAAAGAACGAAAAAGAACAGAAAAGAACGAAGAACAAAAAAGAAAGGTAAAGAACGGAAAAGAACGAAAATAAACGAAAAAGAACGAAAACGAACGTTATTTGTCGAAGGTAGAGTAGATTGAAAAACAAAAATACAGAAAGAAAACAACCAAACCGAAAAACCCAACAGTAAAGGGAAATGGAAATCAGAAAAATATTTTTAATGATTTAGTAAGAATGATTGTATAGTTTAAAATTAAATACGAAAAGAACGGACAAGAAAGAAATAGTACAAAGGTAACGGAAAATAACGGAAAATAACGAAAAATAACGAAAAAGAAGGTTATTTCTCGAAGAGAGGGTAGATTGAAAAAATACCCCCAAAAACCAATATTAAAATGAAAAGGAAACCAGAGAAATATTTTGATGATTAGTAAGAATGAGTGTATAGTTTAAAGTTAAATACAAAAAGAACGAAAAAGAACGAAAAAGAACGAAAAAGAACGAAAAATAACGGAAAAGAAGGAAAAAGAACGAAAATATCGAAAACGGAAAAGAACGAAAACGAACGGAAAAGAACGAAAAATAACGGACAAGAACGAAAAAAAAACGAACAAGAACGAAAAAGAAGAAACATATCGAAAAAGAATGGAAAAGGACGGAAATACGGAAAAAAAAAACGATAAAAAACGAAAAAAAAAACCATTATTTCTCAAAGGCCAGAGTAAATTGAGAGCCCCTCCCAAAAAAAAAAAAAAAAAACAAAAAAAAAACAAAACAATAAAAAACAAAAAAAAAAAAAGAAACATAAAATGAAAAGGAAAACCGGAAAATTTTTTGAAAAGAATGAGTGTATAGTTTAAAATTGAACAGAAAAAGAACCGAACAAATCGAAAAAAAAAGAAAGAAAAATAACAAAAACTAACGGTAAACAACGTGAAATAACGTTATATCTGGAAGGCAGAAGGGAATTAAAGACAACAGCATTGAAAAAAAACCCCCAAAAACCCAAACAAAAACGAAAGAATGAAAAAATTTTTGAAGAAGGAAACATTTTGGAAACAAAGTCTTAACAGCATAAACTTCTCAGCGTGCAGTTGGAAACCTTTAAAATGCAACAGCATCACGAATGAGATATTTGAAGCCCTTCCCACAAATCCCGCTCAAAAAGGAAAAATGTTCCAAGAACGCTCGATTAAAAGAAGGCGATCAATTGATGACCATTCTTCAAGCGTTCCATCCCAAAGTTGACGTTGATAGATGTTATACAGAAAGAAGAAAGAAAGAAAGAAAGAAAGAAAGAAAGAAATACAACAAAGGAAGAAAGGAAGAAACGGTGACAGTGTCACTTTGAAATCGAGGATCTTGAGGCTAGACAAGGATTCTTAATGAGAGTTTGGCGATGGCAGCCAGAAGTTTTGTAGAAATTATAAGAATTAAATTACAACTAAAAACTCCGATACTACTATCCATAAATTGACGGAAACACTGTTAGGTTTTGTAGGTGTTTCTGTGACGGAGAACGAGAAAGGAAAAAGAGCAAGACATTCTTGCCTGCCGGGATCGAACTTGCGTCCTCCTGCATGCAAAAACAAAAGCGTTTTGGGCACTGGACGGACGCGAGGTTCGACTGATATGCCCGGATGTTTGACTAATATTCCCATAAAATAACAAGTGAGTCGAGCGCTGGGCGATCAGCAGCAGCAGCAGAAGCAGTCGACGACGAAGCGCTTTTCAGTAAAGAAATGGATTTTAGTCGAACAGAAACAAAACAAAATAGGAAATGTGATTTTGAACTGCTAAAGATTATTTCGACTACGACGACGGATTTTCCAGCTGCTAGACGAAGAATGTGTTGACCAACAGAGGGTCTGTCTTGTGAGAAGACGGAGAACTCGCTTGTTTTTGGTTCCCCCTCGTCGGGAGCTTGTTGATTCGAAGGTCTATTTCGCCCCATATATTTTCCCCATTCTATATCACCCCAAATCTGTCCATGGTATAATACAGTAGAACTGATGAATTTATGTTAAATTCTTAAAGCTAGTAAATTGATACCATGACTCAAGTCTTCAATTCCTATCAGAAGTGAATTACTACTGCAAAATGTAATACATAATTTGGAAGAAATACTGCTAGGTTTATCTAGGTGATTATGTGTCACCCCAAGTCTGCCCATCATGTATATTAAAGTAAAACTGACAAATTTCGTTAAATTCATAAAGCCAGTATATTGATACCATGCTTCAAGTTTTCATTCCTTAAATTGACGTTGATAGATATTATACAGAAAGGAAGGAAAGAAGGAAGAAAGAAAGAAAGAAAGAAAGAAAGAAAGAAAGAAATAGAACAAGGGAAGGAAGGAAGAAGAGTGGGCAGTATTACTTTAAAATCAAGGATATTGAGGCTACACAAGGATTTTTTTATGAGAGTTTAACGATGACAGCCAGAAATTGTTGCAGAAATTATAAGAAGTAAATTACAATTACAAATTTCAATATTACTATTACTACAGGAAATACTGCTATGTTCTTAAGATGTTTATGTATCACCCCAAGGCTGTCTATCCTATTTTAAAGCATAACCGAAAAATGTGTGTTAAATCATTGTCAGTAAATTGATACAATGATTCAAGCCTTCCACCGATAAGTTGATGTTGATAGATGTTATAAAGAAAGAAAGAAAGAAAGAAAGAAAGAAAGAAAGAAAAAAGAAAGAAGGAAATAGAACAAAGGAAGGGGAGGAGTAAGAGGAGTCGGAAGTATCTCTTTGAAATCAAGGATCATGAGGCTAGACAATAATTCTTAATGAGGGTTTGACGATGACAACCAGAAGCTGTGGCAGAAAACATAAGAAGTAAATTACAACTACAAACTATAATACTAATATTAATAAATTGGAGGAAATACTGCTAGTTCTTTTTAGGTGTTTATGTATTACCCCAAGTCTGTCCATCATATATTAAAGTAGAACTGACAACTTTGTGTTAAATTCATGAAGCCCATAAATTGATACCATGCTTCAAACCCTCCAACCATAAGTTCTAAGTTGCCGTTGATAGATGTTATACAGAAAGAAAGAAGGAAAGAAAGAACGAAATAGAAAAAAGGAAAGGGAAAAGTAAGAAAAGTCGGCAGTATCACTTTGAAATCAAGGATTTTGAGGCTACACAAAGATTTTTAGCGAGAGTCAGACGATGACAATTTTTAGAAGTAACATAAAACTAAAAAAATCCGATACTACTATCCATAACTTGAAGGAAATATTGCTAGGTTTTGTAGGTGTTTATTTTTTACCCCAAATCTGGCCATTATATATTAAAATAGAACTACCAATATGGTGTTAAATCTATAGAGCCAGTAAATTGTTGACAATGATTCAAGCCTTCATCTCTGAGTTTACATTGATAGATATAATCAAAAGAAAGAAAGAAAGGAAGAAAGAAAGAAAGAAATAGAACAAATATGGCAAGGAAGAAATGACAATATCACTTTGAAATGATGGATCTGAAGGCTAGACAAGGATTCTTGATGAGAGTTTGACGATGACAGCCAGAGGTTGTAGAAAGAAAGTATAAGAAATAAATTAAACCTACAAACTATAACACTACTATTCATAAATTGGAGGACACACTGCTTGGTTCTTTAGTTGTTTATGTATCACCCCAAATCTGTCGATCATATATTAAAGTAGAACTAAGGTTAAATTCATAAAGCCAGTATATTGATACCATGCGTAAAGTCTTCATTCCCTAAATTGACGTTGATAGATATTATACAGAAAGGAAGGAAAGAAGAAAGAAAGAAAGAAAGAAAGAAAGAAAGAAATAGAACAAGGGAAGGAAGGAAGAAGAGTGGGCAGAATTACTTTAAGATTAAGAATCTTGAGGCTACACAAGGATTGTTAATGAGAGTTTGACGACGAAAGTTGAGGAAATTATAAGAAGTAAATTACAAGTACCAACTTCAATCCTACTATCCATAAATTGGAGGATATACTTCCTGATTTTTAGGTATTTATGTGTCACCCCAAGTCTGTCCCTCCTAATGCTGTAAGCGTTTTATCCCTAAGTTGATGTTCATATATTTTATGCAGAAATAAAGAAATAAAAAAATAAAAAAAGGAATGAGTGAGGGAAGGAAGATCAATCGGCAGTATCACTTTGAAATCAAAAATCCTGAGGTTAGACAACGATTGTTAATGAGAGTTTGACGATGACAGCCGGAAGTACTTACAGAAATTATTTGAAGTAAATTACCATTACAAACTCAAATGACACAATCCACAAATTAAAGAAATAATGCTCGGATGGTTGAGGTGTTTATGTGTCACCCTAAGTCTACCTATCCTATATTAAAGTAGAACTGATTAATTTATGTTACATTCATAAAGCTAGTAAATTGATACCTTGCTTCTAGGCTTCCATCCCTAAGTTGACGTGGATAGATGTTATGCTGAATGAATGAATAAAAGAAAGAAAGAAATAGAACAAAAGAAGGAAGGAAGAAATGATGGCTATATCACTTTAAAATCAAGGATATTGAGGCTACACAAGGATTCTTGATGAGAGTTTGACGATGACAGCCAGAAATTGTTGCAGAAATTATAAGAATTAAATTACAAACTTCAATATTACTATTACTATGGGAAATATTGCTAGATTCTTAAGATCTTTATTTATCACCCAAAGGCTGTCTATCCTATTTTAAAGCATAACCGAAAATTGTGTGTTAAATCATAGTCTTGGTTCTTTAGTTGTTTATGTATCACCCCAAATCTGTCCATCATATATTAAAGTAGAACTAAGAAAATTAGGTTAAATTCATAAAGCCAGTATATTGATACCATGCTTCAAGTCTCCAATCCCTAAATTGACGTTGATAGATATTATACAGAAAGAAAGAAAGAAAGAAAGAAAGAAAGAAATAGAAAAAATGAAGAAAGGAAGGGAGAAATGACGACAGTATCATTTGGAAATTAAGGATCTTGAGGCTACACAAGGATTGTTAATGAGAGTTTGACGACGAAAGATGGAGAAATTATAAGAAGTAAATTACAAGTACCAACTCCAATCCTATGATCCATAAATTGGAGGATATACTTCCTGACTTTTAGGTATTTTATGTGTCACCCCAAGTCTGTCCCTCCTAATGCTGTAAGCGTTTTATCCCTAAGTTGATGTTCATATATTTTATACAGAAATAAATAGATAAATAAAAAAAGAAAGAAAACAAAGGAATGAATGAAGGAAGTAATATTAATCGGCAGTATCACTTTGAAATCAAGAATCCTGAGGTTAGACAACGATTGTTAATGAGAGTTTGACGATGACAGCCGGAAGTAGTTACAGAAATTATTTGAAGTAAATTACCATTACAAACTCAAATGACACAATCCACAAATTAAAGAAATAATGCTTGGATGGTTGAGGAGTTTATGTGTCACCCCAAGTCTACCTATCCTATATTAAAGTAGAACTGATAAATTTGTGTTAAATTTATAAATCTAGTAAATTGATATCATGCTTCTAGGCTTCCATCCCTAAGTTGACGTGGATAGATGTTATGCAGAATGAATGAATGAAGGAAAAAAGAAAAAGAAAGAAAGAAAACAAAGGAAGGAAGGAAGAAATGACGGCAATATCACTTCAAAATCAAGGATATTGAGGCTACACAAGGATTCTTGATGAGAGTTTGACAATGACAGCCAGAAATTGTTGCAGAAATTATAAGAAGTAAATTACAATTACAAACTTCAATATTACTATTACTACAGGAAATACTGCTAGGTTCTTAAGATGTTTATGTATCACTCCAATGCTGTCTATCCTATTTTAAAGCATAATCGAAAAATTTGTGTTAAATCATTTTCAGTAAATTGATACCATTGTCAGCCAGAAGTTTTTACAGCAACTATAAGAAGTAAATTACGACTACAAACTCTGATACTACAATCAATAAATTGAAGGATATACTGCTAGATTTCTTTAGGTGTTTATGTGTCAGCCCAAGTCTGTCCATCATATATATAAGTAGAACTGACAAATTTGTATTACATTCATAAAGCCAGTAAATTGATGACCATGCTTCAAGCTTTCCATCCCTAATTTGACGCTAATGTAGATCTTACACAAGAAGCACAGAATATGAAATAAGTATATGACGTTTATTTCTATATGATACATCATCACTCCCTTTCAACTGAGGGCCATCACGTTACACAGGTCGATTTTGGTGGCATAACGTTACACTCAAACACTCGCATTTCTTTCTGTTTACATTGCTTGTCGACTCTATCGATCGCCATTTTATTTCGTCAAGTTGGCGTCTGCTGTTAAGGGTTGGTCTTATTCTTTATTAATTCTTCTTACTGGGCTGGACTGGACATTGCTTGTTTAATAATTTAATTACCAAATAAAACATGTTTGTTTCTTGTTCAAGTTTTATTTCTTAGCCCATATTGATTCCGCCGCAGGGAGAGGTGGACTCCAGGAGCTGACAAAGGTAAAGGTAAGCTGAAGTCAAACCTTTTAGACTTTATTTTTTTATATAATGTTCTCAAGGGTATATGCTAGAGAGAGAGACAGAGAGATAGAGATAGAGAGAGAGAGAGAGAGAGAGAGAGAGAGAGAGAGAGAGAGAGAGAGAGAGAGCAGACAGACAGACAGACAGACAGACTGACAGACAGAGTGATAGATTAGATATAGGAGATGATAGGGATGCTTGATCTTGTTGCATAGCCTTCTTTACCGGCCCTAAACAGGTATATGTTATATACTTCTCTTACTTCTCACTCTGGTCGTATCTTCTTCTGGCCGGCTTGCTATTCTGATCGTCTATCTTCTATCTTGGTCTGGTATATCTTCTAAGGTCTCGTCTGGTCTTCTATTGAGGATTCTGGGTCTGGTTTCTGTTGCTAGGGATTTCTTGTTGTCAGAAGCCCTGTGTCATTGTTAGCTTTTAGTAATAAACACAAGACTTCGATTTACGATGATGTTACTTTATTCGTAGATCCCCAGACCAGACAATGCGCGCGGATCCTTACATCTTGCTAGCTCGGCTTCTAACTTCTTACTGACTAAGTTACTTACTTAGTATCCTTAAACCGGAAGGGGGCCTTCTATTGCCTTCCGGTTCTCACGTTCCATCCGCAGAACGCAAGGTGAGATCGAGGTCAAGCGCTGTCCCTCACCCTCAAAGCCATCAGCTGCACTAATATGATTTCTACACTATTGTCATAATCATTAGGTATCTAATGATTATGTAACAATCTTACTTTATTGGATCCTCACATTAAAATCCTTATGTAAAAAAAAGACTTTGAATTGATCCAGCCACTCTGAAAAGAAAGATTAATGTGTCCTATTTAAAATAGTAAATATGCCCCCCCCCCAAAAAAAAAATTCCATTCTGTTTTCATTTAAATTTTGTTTTTAAATTATCTTCATGAATATAAAAAAAACTTAATTATTTCTACTCAAAAAGCAAGATCTGGCGATAGTGTTTGCCGATTCTTCCTCTAGGTCATATAACTCAGACACAAGTTAACCAGGTCCATATCCAAGGACATAGCAGTATCTGAGTCTTTTTTATCATGTGAGAAAGGGGCTATCTTTATTGCAGACCATGAAGGACATGGTGAAAGAGCGCGTTGCAAAGCTTTCGAGCAAACCCAATAATCCGCTTCAATTTTCAGATAAGAAAGAGATCTGCCAGTATCAGATGGTGAACCCACACAACAACCTTGTTTTACTTTTGTATTGCAGACCATGAAGGACATGGTGAAAGAGCGCGTTGCAAAGCTTTCGAGCAAACCCAATAATCCGCTTTAATTTTCAGATAGAAAGAGACCTGCCAGTATCAGATGGTGAAATCACACAACAACCCTTGTTTTACTTTGTATTGCAGACCATGAAGGACAAGAGGGAAAAGCACGTTGCAAAGCTTTTGATTAACGCAACCCTACTCTTCAACTTTGTTTTTATTTTTCAGATTGTAAATATATCTGCCAGGATCAGATGGTGAACTCACACAACAACCCTGGGTTTACTTTGTCTGAGATGTACAGATTCTGATGAAAATCAAACACTCGGTGTCATAGCGATGGTGACGTTACGTCATTTCATTTTTCCACGTGACCTCAGACTCAACACGCAGGTCTATTCAATGAAAATTATATTCAATATTTACACTGAGTAATGACAGTTATCGAGAGGGATGCGGCGCTTGCCTAGCTTTGCACAAATTGTCAATTCTTAGTGACATTTTTGACAAAGATGCAATGCAATTTACTTTGCACAAAAAAGTCTAGATTTGTATTTGGTCATTGTAACGGCAAATGTTGCATACCCTCTATCTTTAATTCTATTTCTTGTCCGTCTTTCGTATTCTGATCGTCTTTGGTATTTCTTCTGTCATCTTGACTTGGTCTGGTCTCTTCTAAGGTCTAGACTTTAATGGGGACTTCGGGTCTGGTTTTCTGTTAGGGATTTCTCCTTATCAGAAGCCCTGTGTCATTGTTAGTTTTTAGGTAATAGACACAAGACTTCGATTTACTTTTGATCTTATTTTATTGTTAAGTAGTGCTCCATATTCATGCCCTTTTGCCCCAACTTGAGTTTAGTAAAGAATTAAACATGTACAGTTTGGGAACTGAACGCTGGCAATGAGGTATACCCCCCACCCTAGAAATTCTTGTATTCCCCCCCCTTTTTTTAACCCTTTATTTCTTCATCTCCCTTGATTTTTTTTTCTAACACAGTGTGGTTTCTTGTGTAACATCCCGATATCAGCTCATTAGTATTCTAATTCATTGGCTTTTTTTTTTTTTTTTTTTTTTTTTAATGGCATTTACTCTTATCCTTAAAAAACAAAAAACAAAAAAAATCCTCCTTTAGTCTCTGAGTGAGGCATCTTTCAATCCCTAATATGCCCGAATCCCTCTCCAACCCAAACCCTACGCTTTTTGTAACTTTATCTACCAACCTACATATCTACTCCCCACCAGATATCTGCTAACTAACATAATGACAATGCAAGTTCTTTTCGTTGGCGTCAACTAATTTTTCACGATAGAGGAAGTGTAAAAGTGATTTTTGTTTGTTAAAGGAAATGGTTTTGTTATGCTACTAAAGTTAAAATATTGTATAAAGTAGTTAAGACGTTCAGTGATCTCGATCTGACCCGACTTTGTCCAGTTGCATAGCCTCTTCATTGGCACTAAATAATTATAATGTTGCATACCTCTTCTTCTTCTTCTTCACTTACTTGGACATCTATTCTTCTGCTGGCCGTCTTGGTATGCTTCTGATCGTCTTTGGTATTTCTATCATCTATCTTGACTTGGTCTGGAATTCACTTGTCAATATTATTTTCTATAATAATCAAATTTTATGCGATATACGCTTTATAATTGCCTTCAAGCAAAAATATAAATAATAATATATATATATATTAATATATATATATATATATATATATAGATAGATAGATAGATAGATAGATAGATAGATAGATGGATATAGATATTGATAAATATGAACACATGTAGATAGAGAGATATAAACAGAGATAGGTACAGAGATAGACATAAACATAGATAGATATATAGATAGAAATAAACATAAATAAATACTCAGATATATATGAACATATGTAGATAAATAGATATAAACAGAGATGGATAGCAAGATAGATAGAAAGATAGAGAAAGATAGATAGATGATTTCAAATTCATTACAAACAAGCCTCTACTTCAAATCCCGTTGAATTCATTCTTTCATGTTCTGCAACTGAAAAACCATTTATAAATTGTTATTCACACTTGAGACTATTTTTAGATTCACTTAGAAGCATTTCCTAATTCATTTTGCATAGCCTGTTGCATAGCCTCTTCATTTGCACTAAATAATTATAATGTTGCATACCTCTTCTTCTTCACTTACTTGGACATCTATTCTTCTGCTGGCCGTCTTGGTATGCTTCTGATCGTCTTTGGTATTTCTATCATCTATCTTGACTTGGTCTGAAATCTTCTAAGGTCTGGACTTTCTTGGGGACTTCGGGTCTGGTTTCTGTTAGGGATTTCTCCTTATCAGAAGCCCTGTGTCATTGATAGTTTTTAGGTAATAAACACAATACTTCGATTTACTTTGATGTTACTTTATTTTCAATCCCCAACCCAGACATCTGCGCAGATCGACTTACATCCTATCGGGCTCGGCTTCTACCTGCTAACTGCCTGAGACTTACTTACTATCCTTAAAGCGGAAGACAGGGTCTCTATGCCTTCCGGTTCTCACGATTTATTCCCGGAAGGCAAGGTGAGAATGAGGTCAAGCGCCGTCACTCACACTCAAGGCCATCAGCTGTACTAATCGCCATTATGTTTCTATACTGCCTTATATTAGTATTAGGGATCTAATAATTATGTAACACAAACTCAAGGCAAGGAAGGAGTAAAACAGAGTCGACTAGTGAAGACTTTTATTTATAGATATACTATAATATACTAATGATTTGAAGTCAATTACAATGCGTATAAAAAATAAAACAAAAAGATGTTATTTTTGTCTTATCGATTTCAAAGTATAAAACTTTATCTTCAGAGATGAATATCAGAAATGTACGTGCTTAAGTTTTTTTTGTGTGGTTATAGTTTTTTTCCTCTTCTTTTTCTTTCTTTCTCCTCCTTTCTTTTTTCTTTATGTTATGAATGAAATGGGCGAATAACTGTAATTTTTTAAATTTTTTTGAATATCTGTTGAGAACGAACGTATATAGATATTTTTGAATATCTTGAGAACGAACGTATATAGATATTTTTTGAATATCTGTTGAGAACGAACGTATATAGATATTTTTTGAATATCTGTTGAGAACGAACGGAGAACGAACGTATATAGATATTTTTGAATATCTGTTGAGAACGAACGTATATAGATATTTTTTGAATATCTGTTGAGAACGAACGTATATAGATATTTTTTTGAATATCTGTTGAGAACGAACGTATATAGATATTTTTGAATATCTGTTGAGAACGAACGTATATAGATATTTTTTTAAATATCTGTTGAGAACGAACGTATATAGATATTTTTTTGAATATCTTGAGAACGAACGTATATAGATATTTTTTTGAATATCTGTTGAGAAGAACGTATATAGATATTTTTTTGAATATCTGTGAGAACGAACGTATATAGATATTTTTTTGAATATCTGTTGAGAACGAACGTATATAGATATTTTTTGAATATCTGTTGAGAACGAACGTATATAGATATTTTTTTGAATATCTGTTGAGAACGAACGTATATAGATATTTTTTGAATATCTGTTGAGAACGAACGTATATAGATATTTTTTTGAATATCTCGTATATAGATATTTTTTTAATATCTGTTGCGAACGAACGTATATAGATATTTTTTGAATATCTGTTGCGAACGAACGTATATAGATATTTTTTTGAATATCTGTTGCGAACGAACGTATATAGATATACATTTTAATTAAAAATTCTTAAAATTTTAATGAATTTTTAAAAAATGTTTTAATTCTTCTATATGACACATCATTTTACTAACTGGGTAAGTGCCAACACGCGAATTTTTTCTCCTCTGTCCAAATGTAATATTAAGATATTAGAGAAACTATATAATCTTTTGTGTTTATTTCGCGTTGAAGACAAATTGCGGAAAAGAGGAGAACAAGTGACAACTCCCGTTTTTTTATTTTAAAACTTTTACATTTTTCAAGGTCAGTTAACTTTGAACCATGTATCTATGAAGTGTAACACAAATCCTCAAAGATACGTGGTTCAAAGTTAACTGACCTGAAAAAATGTAAGAGTTTTCAAATAAAATAACTGGTGCATTATATTGTTTATTCATTGATATATCAACACTGAAAATTTCATTAAATTCGGTTTATTCCTTGATTTTTTAAGTTTTTTTTTTCTTTTGGCAGGGTGACATACAATGATGGCATTTATGTCCGTTAAGTAGGATTTAACCATATATTCTGCTGAAAACTGTATGATCTATATGAAACTATAAAATCTCATAAATGTATTACAAATATGAAATATTTCAAATTTAACTTCGAAATTAATTCAGTGGATTTAACCCTGAAGATCCTCATGGTGAAACTCGAGTAGGTTATTACTGTGTACCATTATAATAATAAATTTGCTCTACTCACGTATTGAGCACTTTATATTTGTTATATCGCTGTCTTATCATTGTGAAACTTGCTTCAACTAACCATTGTGACCAATTTCACTGGTAAGTCACCTTTTATATATATATATATATATATATATATATATATATATCAGTCATCCACTGACACGGGTTTCGAAGTTTAACATTTTATATTCGGACATCACAACTTGAAGAATTTATGCTTATTAAAATAATTGAAAATTGAAAAAAAATTACATCATATAACTTTTTTGTTAATACTTAAAATGTTCAGTTTGTAGCTAAAATATTTTGATTTTTTTCATAAATAAATTCATACCATTTAATTGATATGTTCATTTTGTGTTACCTATAATTAAAACATTTTTTTTTAAATTCATTAAAATTTTAAGAATTTTTAATTAAAATGTATATCTATATACGTTCGTTCTCAACAGATATTCAAAAAATATCTATAACGTTCGTTCTCAACAGATATTCAAAAAAATTACAGTTTAACTACAGTCTATGAATTAACATTTTGCGAATTGGGTTACGGTTTTAGGGGATTAAGGTTGTTTTTAATTGCGTATTATAAGGCTGACTTTGGATTTAGGTCGGAAAATTAAAACGGAGAGTTTTTTGTGGTCCCCAATGACAGTTTAACTACAGTCTTTGAACTAACATTTTGCGAATTGGGTTACGATTTTAGGGTATTAAGGTTGTTTTTAATTGCGTATTGCTTAAAAAATAAACAATAAAAAAAACAAATTACTATACATTTAATTAACCATTGAAATTAATTATTGAATCTATTATTGAGAGAGTTGTTTGTGTTAGTATTGCAATGTATAATTTCAATTAGACTTAGTTTTAAAAATATTTTTCAACATTAAATGTATAGTAATTTGGGTTTTTTGTTGTTCATTTTTAAAGCAATACGTAATTAAAAACAACCTTAAACCCCTAAAACCGTAACCCAATTCGCAAAATGTTAATTTATAGACTGTCATTGGGGATCACCAAAAAACTTTCCATTTTAATTTTCCGACCGAAATCAGAAGTCAGCCTTATTCGCATTAATATTTTGGTGCAAATTAAGCACACCATATATTATATAAACCTTTATTTCTAAATATATGAAGAAATATAAATATCCCTAAAACTTACATCACTCTGTCTCTGTCTCTGTCTCTGTCTCTCTGCACTTCAACTGCTATATGTAAACATCTGCTCGTATATCTACAAACAAGCACCTGTTTAAGCAAACCTATTTATTTTGTCAATACTTTTTTTTATTTCTTGTAAAATCCGAAAGATCTTTCATTCAAGCACATGCAAATTATACCTCCTCAAAGATGCTGAGAGGTATGCGTTCTGCATCCCTGACACACAAAAATCTAAAAGGATGCAGTAAAATCATATGCATGCATCCCAGTTTTTTCTTTTTCTTCCCTCACCATTTCAAGCTAACTGTGAATACATTCCAATAGTTTCTTAGAAATTAATTACATAGGATAGGTTAAAAAGTAGGAGTTAGATGGCTTTAATTGTTTACCCAGATCATAAATAAAAACTCTTCAATTTATTAAGAAACTTTAGTTGGGACCCATAAATTTTTCTGGGGATTCATTCAAAGCGAATCTGTGAGATGCTGAGAAGTATGCGTTCTGCATCCCTGACTCATAAAAATCTAAAAGGACGCAGTAAAATCATATCCATGCATCCCAGTTTTTTTCTTTTTTCTTCCCTCACCATTTCAAGCTAACTGTGAATACTTCTTTTTTTTTTTAATTATAAGTTACGATGTAAATTTCTGATCATCTACTAAATAAATGTTTGTTTGTGAATAACCAGTTAGCGCCTGCACGAGTGATTCGATCATGATGACACTTTACACATATTTAACTAATATTCAGGAACAGGACTATCTAATTGGATTCCAATAAAAATCAATAATGAAACCCCTGGGGACATATTTAGAGTGGACGAGGAAGGTGTTCAAAAGTTGATTTTTGCTTTTCTTGCTAGCATGTCAGCCTACGTTGCATCCTTCTTTCCAGATGCAGATACAAATTTATTTATTTAATTTTTTTTTTGTTTAATTTTATTTTTTTAAATTTATTGATTATTTTTTGGACACTATGCCATGGTCCTTAGTGGATGGAAAAGATACTCAGAAGCCAGGCTAAGCGAAATTTTTGGGAGTGCTTACGGCTAACGTTGTGGATACCCTGTGGTACCCAGACTACAGTTTGAAAACCGCTGCTCTTAGGTAAACGATGGATGGGTTAGAGGTAAAATCTGACCCAAGCAAACGAAACGAAATAGCTTTGGTGGGGCAAATTTATAGTATCTATCCTTTCTAACTGGGTATGATAATATTTCAAATAGTGTATAGTGAATTTTCTCGGATAATTAACTCGTCTATCTATACATATATAAAGGACAGTTTGTCCGTCTGTTTGTCACTCTGTCTGTCAGTATGTATGTGTGTATGTATGTGTGCATCCAGTGCCCCAAAGACTGTCACTCAAGAAATTGGCCTCGCAGTGTCAATTGCGCAGATGCAGATAAAAATTTATTTATTTAATTTTTTTTTTATTTATTTATTTTTAAAAATTATTGATTATTTTTTTGGACACTACGCCATCGTCCTTTGTAGATGGAAAAGATACTCAGAAGCCATGCTAAATGAAACTTTTGGGAGTGCTTACGGCTAACGTTGTGGATACCCTGTGGTACCCAGACTACAGTTTGAAAACCGCTGCTCTTAGGTAAACGATGGATGGGTTAGAGGCAAAATCTGACCCAAGCAAACGATTGCCGTTTAAACTGCATTTTCTTAGGTGTGTATTGGTAACCAGAAATATGAAGTTGCGGCTCTATCGCTAATTGGATAATATAACTTATCAAGACACCCTTGCAGCAGCGACTGCGAATTCCTGCTGTTAACGCTGTAGATACCCTGTGGTACCCTAACCACAGTTTGAAAACCGCTGCTCTTAGGTAAACGATGGATTGTGGGTTAGAGGCAAAATCTGGCCGACGCAAACCAGACGAAATAGCCTTGGTAAGGCAAATATATAGTATCAATCCTTTCTGAGTATAACAATATTTCAAATACTGTATAGTGAATTTGTTCGGCTAATTCATTAGTCTATCTATACATATACAAAGGGAAGTAGGTGTATATATATATATATATATATATATATATATATATATATAAAGCAATCTACAGACACGCGTTTCGGGGTTTACCCCTCATCAGTGCAGCTATACTTATTTTTCAGCAGCTACCTCTGGTCGGGTTCGAAACCCGAACGAACTTTCGCTCGTCAAGTCTCTTACCGATGGGTCCACAAGCAGCTGCCAAGAATAGAAGGCAGAATAATCGCTATATTTCCTAAACCGGAAATAAATTCACCAGAGGTCTCTAACTTGTAAACAAGTGAGACTAGCTTTGCGCCGAAGCGGTGAATTTTCGCAATTAGTCCCTTCTAAACAGAGTGCTCAACCTGAAAATTGGGGAGCGCATATATATATATATATATATATATATATATATATATATATATATCAGAATATATATATATAACTTTAAATATATATTTAAATATATACTAAAATAAAAGAAACTATATATAAATGCATAATACCTGACATGTATTTATTAAAACTTGTTTTTCAAAAGTCAATGAGGATCGTCTAAGGTAGCATGCTCCAATTTTGAATGTATTTTTTCTATGTTATAACGATTTCGGGTAATGTGACGTAAGCAGTGACGTAGTTTTGTTTACAGACAAATATTATAACAAGATTATATAATATATATATATAATATATATATAATATATTATAAAACACTAAATATATATACATATATTTGTAAAGAAAAAAGGCTTAAAGTCCGGGTATGTAGTGATTATGGGCCATTTCCACCCGTGGGTATTGTTGGAGGAAAGGACCAGTTTAGAATCATACTAATAGCTTGGTACCCCACCAAAGAATTATATATATATATATATATATATATATATATATATATATATATATATATATATATAGGGTGTGCCAAAATACTGTATACACTATTTGAATCGTTATAACTTATTCAATTTATCTATTTTGACTTGTAAATAAGATTGATAGAAGGAATAGAATACAAAAAGACAGTGTATACCTTATTTTTGGACACCCTGTATATATGACAAATTACATATACAGGCTATATATATATATATATATATATATATATATATATATTTAATTAGTTGAGTTCTTTTACTAAATAAATGCTTATTATAGACAGCTACCCGGGTTGTCTTGCTAAGTCGCAATCATCAGGCTGTCAAATTAGATCTGATGGTGTTTATTTGAAGCTTTTATTTTTAAAATTTGAGCATTTATTAAAAAAAACTCAACAAATTGAATAAATATTAGCTCTCACAATTTGTGATTGAGCACAGTATTTTCTTTGTTTCATCACAAAAAAATTTTTATGTAGCTCATCTTGGAGTTTGCCTGTCTCTTAATTTATGTAGCTCATGTTTGAAAGTGCCTGTCTCTTAATTTACGTAGCTGATGTTGGAGATTTATGTAGCTCATGTTAGAGATTACCTGTCTTATAATTTATGTAGCTCACGTTGGAGATTGCCTGTCTCCGAATTTATGTAGCTCATCTTGGAGATTGCCTGTCTCCTAATTTATGTAGCTCATGTTGGAGATTGCCTGTTTCCTAATTCATGTAGCTCATGTTAGAGATTGCCTACCTCCTAATTTATGTAGCTCATGTTGGAGATTACCTGTCTCCTAATTTATGTAAGCTCATCTTGAAATTGCTGTCTCCTAAATTTAGAATGTAGATCATAGTGTGGAGAATTACCTGTCTCCTGAATTTAAGGTAGCTCATGTTGGGAAGAAATACCATGCTCTACTTGAAATTCATTCTAGAGCTCATAGAATTGGAAGGATTACCTGGTTCTACTAAATTTAATGTAGCTCTATTGTTGTGAGATTTTAGTGTCTCCGTAAATTTTAATATGTAAGCTCATGTGAGATATGCCTGTATTGATAATATATTGGTAGCTAATAATATGAAGAAATTGATATGTACGAGTTATTAATGTGAGCCTCATCTTGGAGATTGAGCCTGTCTCATTAATTAAGTATCTACGATAATGGAGATTACCTGTTTCAAATTATGTAGCTCAATGTGGAGAGAATGCGTGAAACTTCCTAATTTATGTAGCTACAGTGTGGAGATGTAACCTAGTAGCTCGTAAATAATTATTGTAGCTCCCATCTTGGAGAATTGCGCTGGTTTCCTTAATTTATGTAGTCAATGTTAGAGAGTAGCCTATGAACTTGAATTATGTAAGCTATGCACTGTAGAAGGAATATGGTGTCATCCCTAAATATATATGTATACATGTTGGAGATTACCTGTCTCCTAAATATAGTAGCTCATGTGGAGTTTACCTGTCTCCTATTTATTAGCTCATATTTGGAGATTGCACTGAGTTTCTAATTTATAAGCTCAATTCTTTGGAGAAGTTGCCTGTTCCTTAAATTTAATGTAGCTCATGTTGAGTGAAATTTGCCTGGTCTTCTAAATTAATGTAGGCTACATGTTGGAAGAAATAGGGCAGACATGTATTCCTAAAATTTATGTAGCTCAATATATTGGGAGGATTGGAACCTGATTCAATTTTATGTAGCCAATCCATGAGTTGGGAGAGGAAGGAATGACCTGGGATGTTCACTAAATTTAATGGGGTCAATAAAGAAATAGAGTTAGAAAGAAATTGAAGAAAGACAACGCACACACCGTAAATATATGTAAAAACGACAATTGGATGAGAAGGAAAAGAAAATATGACAATGAGTTTCCTAGAAATTAATGATAGCATCGAAGTTGGTGAGATTGAACAGACAAAACATAGATATAAGATACTAATTATGTAGCTCATTCTGTTGGGAGGAAGACACTGGTCTTCTATTTATGTAAGCTCATATTGAGAGATTAGCCATGTTTCCTAAATATTATGTAGCTCATGTTCGGAGATGCCTGATCTAACCGTGTTATGTAAAGATCATTGGTTGGAGATGCCTGTTTCCTAATTTATGATAGCTCATGTTGGAATATTGACAAACACTGGTCTCCTAATTATGGTAAGCTCATGTTGAGGAGATGACCTAGGTTTGCCGTAAAAAATTACAAATGGTAGCTAGATGTTGTAGGGATTAACCTCTCTCGACCATTTAATGTAGACTAAACCCAATGTGTGGAGAAATTGGGCCAAAGAAAGAAAAAAGAAAGAGAAGAGATATAAGATAATGATCCTAAAATTAATGTAGCTCATGTTTAGAGATTAAAACTGTCTCCAATTTTTAAAGTAAGCTCATGGTGTGGATAATTGCCAAGCTGGTCTCCTAAATTTAAATGTGTATAGCTCTCTTGGAGGATTACCTGAATGATAAGATTATGAAAAGACTCATGTAGGAAAGATTAAAACACTGTATACATACCTAATTATATGTTAGCTCATGTTGGAGATGCACTACTTACTCTTGAATTATATGTAGCTCCATGTTGGGAGTTACCTGTCTACCCTAATTCAATGTAGCTCATCTTGAGATTAAACCTGTTTACCTAAATTTATGGTATCTCATCTTGGAGATTACCTGTCTACAGAATTTAATGACTCATGTTGAGAAGAAAATGCAGCATGTTTCATTCATGTAACGTCAATGATATATGAGAGCAGTGAAATGTACACTACCTAATTTATATAAGGCATCAATGTTGGGAAATAAAGACCTGTCTAAATTATATGGTGAGCATCAGTGGATATGAAAGAGAAATTAACCATGAGTAATGCAACAATGTAATGTAGATTCATATGTATGTGAGAAAGGACCAGAGTGTTCTACCTAATTTATTGTTAATCATGTTGGAGATTACCTAGTCTCCAAAATTTATGTAACATGCTCAATGTTGGAAAGATAGCACTAGTCTCCTTAAGTGATCATGATAAGTCAATAGTTGAGAATTAACCGTCTCCTAATTTTATGTAGCTCAATGTTGGAAAATTAAACAGTGTCTACCGTAATATGTAGCATCGAATGGTTAGGCGATGGCCCTGGGTTTCCTAATTCATAAAAGAAAAGAAAAAAAAGA
>JALAJA010000121.1:108060-137622 GCA_023376005.1 Doryteuthis pealeii | reverse complement strand
CCTTATTTATGTACATTATTTCCCAATGTGGACATTCCCGCCACAATGTGTATATCTTTTTTGTCGGTCACCGCTTAATTGTAGCAGATTTTGAGGGGTTGGCAACATGGAGGAATTAATTTATTCAAAAGGGGATGGGTGTTAAAACAATTTAACGGTTGGCTTTCAAAAAATTTTTAGAAAAGGAATTTATGTTTTTGTGATTAATTATTTTTATATTTTGTTTATCTTAAATATAAATTTAAAAAAAAAAGTATGGACGGATGTAAGGTATTTGTTATTATTTTAAGATAATGTGAAGATTCTAGATCTAATGCAAGGTCCTTATTTTCAAGTCCGAATTCAAATCAAATTCAACGAAAGGTTCTTGTTGCATAGCGCGTCGTCACTGTACTAAATTGCAATAGTTTTATCTTCGTTGTAAGGGATGACAATAACATCAAAGGTATCCTCCAGAAGTTTATTGAAATAAATTCAAGCTTCTTAACTTCGAGAGAGAGGGTCAGTTTAATTAATATATTCAGTCTTTAGACTTTCGGTCCTTCGATTAAATTTCTGGGCGACAAGCTTTTCCAGTTGGTAAATATTAAGGCTAGCTTTTCCGACACCAACTACACGAGGTCCCGCTCGGCCAACTAACTCGTACCGACTCTCCCCGACTACTGACCCCGATCACCTCACTCTCTCTTCGGCTGACTGCCTCCGGGGTTGACTGACGACTGACCTGTCTTGAGCCCTCGGTTCTTTTATATTCATAGCTACTCCCACGTATTTTTATCTCTTGATCTGATAACGGGCAGTTGTTAAACTTCTTTGTTTAATAAAACCGGAAGTTCATATTTCCGTTTGTACAATATATAACATTCTTATTTATAAATCAAAACTTAAATCTGAATGTAAGGTTATATTTAATTCAAAATTCAAATCAAATTCAAATTTAAGGTTCCATAGATGCAAATTTAAATCCATTCATTTGCAAATTCAAATCTAATTCAAATCCAAATCTAAATACAAATTTATGGTAAGGTTTTTATTGTATTATTTGGCTAATGGGAAATTTTTTAAAAATTAAATGGGAAGTAAATAACGGAAAATGTTATGTGATGGGGATTTTATGGTTTCTGATAATAAGAGTCGCTAAATAAGGGGATATATTAAAGAAACCTTGTCTTTGGGGTATGGTTTTATGGTAAGAATAACGCAAGAATCCATAATTCTACATAGTGTTTTATCATGTATGTGGGTTAATATTTGGGCACCTTTGAAATAAAAAGAATGATTGAGATCAAAGATGTGTTTAAATAAAGCGTTGTTTTGAAAACCTCGTTTAGTATGATATTTGTGTTCCGATAGACGTTTAGTTAAGGATCTGGAAGTCTCCCCTACATATTTTTTGTTACATTTTAAACAATCAATAGTGTAGACTCCAGCTTCAGAATGTGTGTGTTTATGTTTATTTTTATTTTGTAAAATGTTTTTCACTGTTTTAGTAGAGTGGGTGACAGTTTTTATACCTATCTTATTTAAATTTCTATTTATTTCATCAGTAATAGGATTATTAGAAAATGAATTTATGGTTTTGTGATTAATTCAATGAAAGGTTCTTATTTATAAATCAGAACTTAAATCTGAATGTTAGGTTATATTTAATTCAAAATTCAAATCAAATTCAAATGTAAGGTTCCAATAGATGCAAATTTAAATCCATTCATTTGCAAATTCAAATCTAATTCAAATCAAAATCTTAATCCAAATTTATGTTAAGGTTTTTATTGTATTATTTGGCTAATGGGAAATTTTTTTAAATTTGAAGGGGAAGTAAATAACGGAAAATGTTATGTGAAGGGGATTTCCGTTATTTACTTCCCATTTAATTTTAATTTAAATGTTAAAAATAAAATAGATTTTATTTACAAAAATCAGAAGCATTATAGTTCATAATAAAACTCAAAAGAGTTTGATGTAAAATTATATAAAAGTGTATAATGAGTATCAAAATTGTTCATGATATTAAAATGTTCATTGTTATGTTATATGTTATTAAATTGTTCATGATATTAAAATATTAAAATGCGTGTTCTGTGTTAAAAATAAAATCATTTTTTTTTAAATCAGAAGCATTATAGTTCATAATAAAACTCAAAAGAGTTTGATGTAAAATTATATAAAAGTGTATAATGAGTATCAAAATTGTTCATGATATATTCCAGCTATTAAAAAAGTAATTTACAAGTCCACAGCGTAATTGAAGAAAGATGTAAAGTTTCAAATCACTTGTGGTGTTGATAAATCCGTAGTGTTGTAGATGAAAGCCTTCAGAGGTGTAAAAATCCAGATATTTTGGTTTTTCATGAGACAAATATAAAAATAGATGGAAATTAATCCGACAGCATGAATTTAACATTTTTGAAAAAAACAATGATGTTTATAATTTGCGGACAGAAATCTGTTTCGACCGCTTTAATAGATCGGTCATCATCAAGAGCAACATATGAGAGAAAGACGGGATAAATTACCGTTAGAAGACAGGGTACAAACAAAACGCTATTATTCAATGCTGGAATTTTAATTTTTTTTTTTTTTCAAAAATGTTAAATTCATACTGTCGGATTAATTTTATCACAGAATAAAAAGAAAAGCAAGTGATAGTGCTTGTTTATCAGTCTGTTCAAATTTTGAAGTCTGAAGAAAGGACGCTGAAAAATGGCTTTATCATACTCACACCGTAAAAGAGAATATTTGACGTCATATTTCAAACCGTCCACTTTTTCAGCGTCTTTCCTTCAGACTTCAAATTTTGAACAGACGGATAAACAAGGACTATCACTTGCTTCTCTCGTTATTCTGTGATAAACTTTTTTTTATCAGCTTCGATATACCAACAAATGCCCTGAAGATCGAAACACTGCAGCGTCGGCCAATAAACTTACCACTCAACTTATCTAAACTCGTGTTTTTTCAATCTTTCTTAATATACTACATACCGTCGGATTCACTTCCTTTTCTTTACACACACACACACACACACACACACACACACATATATATATATATATATATATATATATATATATATAGTCATATATATATATATATATATATAGTCATTTTCTGTCTGCAAGTCTTGTCCTTTGTTTTTCATATTGCCGGATTATTTTTGTAATATCTGGCGAGAATTGGCTGATGTATTCGCCATATGTCATAGACCGAGTACTTTCTGCCCTAATTCTCGCCAGATATTACAAAATTAATCCGGCAATATGAAAAACAAAGGACAAGACTTGCAGACAGAAAATGGCTGCATTATTTAACAATATATGCCTACAAAAAAAAAGAAAAGAAAAAATGCTGCCTAAATACACACACACACACACCACACACACATATATATATATATATATATATATATATACTAGCAAATATATGCACCCTCCGGGTGCAAGTATTTAAGTTTTAATGTAATAAAATATTGTATTAAATTAGAAAGGCTAATGAAACTAAATAAGAATACAGATAAAAAGATTTGAAACAGAGGGAGTATAATAAAAAAATGGAACAACTGAAACTTACTCTTCCATCACTCTCGTCTTTCATTGTTATTTTTTCTAATTTAAGTATTTAGTTATAAGAGGAAGTAAAAAATAAAATTACAGTTATTTTATCTTGTTAATGGATTTCATTTAAAATTCATTGAAGAGATTTTTGCTTATATTCATTAAAATAAAACCAAACAGTTAGAAATCAATAATACTAAGCAAATATTTATTAAATTTGAATTTTTAATATTAATATGCAAATTAGCCTTCCCGTTCACACTGTAAACCGTTATTTTGTTGTATATATAAATATAATTGCATGTTGTCAGTATGTAGACATAGTTAACATTATTAATAATGTAAAACAATTTTATTAATAATTGAGGTTTAGATAAAAATAAGATCATGGAGAATGTGATGTCAATAACTAAGAGAATTGTGATTTGAGCAGGAATATAGTTCCGGTTACAGGCAGAAAAACACACAGTCTCCATTATAATAATATATATATATATATCTATAGGGTGTGCACTTCAAAATATAAAATTCTTTAAAGTGAATACGGACTTTATGGAACTCCTGTATTTATTTATAAAGAGTTTAACTTAAAACAATCCTTGAAGTATACAAAGATAGACAAATAAATATTTGGAAGGAATTACCATAAGGTGATTAAAGAAATCAATTCCTTGGAAGATTTCCAAGAAAATTCCGAGAGCAATTATCTTTGTTTTTCCCTTCAATCAATAAATCAATGAATTAATCGAAATGTTGCGTTCTTCACCGATCCCCGATTGATGTTAACCAGTGCAGTTAGAAGTTTGGATCTCTTCAAAGGGATTTCATAGAAGATTGTCAAAAATCCTAAAAACATCCAAACCGAAAATTTTCAAACTTACGCTCCTACGTTTGGGGCGCTGGTGGATGTCGTCAGTGATGTATTTTGCATGGGTCACTGGGAAGGTTCGGGTCTTCCAACATCAGACTTTGCTCACCATGCCGATCCTATTAGAGATGATCAAAAAAACTTACGCTCCTACATTTGGGGCACTGTGGATGTCGTCAGTGATGTATTTTGCATGGGTCACTGGGAAGTTTCGGGTCTTCCAACGTCAGACTTTGCTCGCCATGCCGATCCTATTAGAGATGATCAAAAACTTACGCTCCTACATTTGGGGCACTGGTGGATGTCGTCAGTGATGTATTTTACATGGGTCACTGGGAAGTTTCGGGTCTTCCAACGTCAGACTTTGCTCGCCACGCCGAGCCTATTAGAGATGATCAAAACTCTGATCCACCTACCTATAAATTTTACGGGATTATATGCTTAGAGGCAGACACTCGATCTATGATATGATCCCAAAAGGCGAGACGAGACTAGACATCTTTTATTTCCCTAAGTAATAGAATGGAGTTATGTTTAATCTTGGGTTTTAATTAGTGATTTCTTAAGAAGTACAGCTGGTTGTGTGCGCGGGAAACATCATCTCAATGTAGGCCTTAGTTTTATAAAAAAAAAGCTTCACATGAAATAAAGAAAATGGCATTACGTTTTGATTCACCCGCATATGTTAAGAAGTGACCCAATATCAAACATTAATGGAAGCGCGTGGTTTAATGGTTAAAGCCATGGGAAATGGACTCGTCGCCCCGGGTTCAAATCCTGGATGTGGTAATTGCATTCTACTTAGTGTTAATATCCTTGGGAAAGGTATGAATCCTACTATCTCTCCAGTTATGGATAAATAGTAGGGCATACTTTGCTCTTTAACCTTGGTTAGGCAACCGGTTTAGGAGAAGGAAAACTCTGAATTGACGCCTGTTGAACTTAAAAAATAACCTTGTGTCACATCCTCTTCGAGCAGCGGGTTGGTATATATATATATATATATATATATATATATATATATATATATATATATTAAACATTAATTATTCTTTTCGCCATTTTCGTAACTAGTCGTTGTCTTTTATTTCGTTTTTGGCCTTTTCCTTGGTCTTTTTTCACCCTTCTCCATTAAAAAAAAATCCACAACTTACACCCCGCCCTGTCGGCTGGGGAATTAGAATGCACCGACTGCACCTCTGCAGAGGGTTAAGACTCTCCCAATGGGGCCACCTGTTGGCCGTGGGTGGCGACCCATGATGCTTAAGGATAGAGCCCAGGTGGATGAGCAGTTCATGACATGCAATACTCCACTTTGGCCCTATCTTGGGCTAGACGGGCGGTCGGAGAGGCCCCCTCCGATCAATCGGCTGGTCACGTCAAGCCCTAGCACCTATATGATTTTCCCAACCCTATTGCCCTTATGGCAAGCCCCAACCCCTTTTATCATATGGGTGCTAGAAGGCGGTGGCTGAGGGTCTACATGTCCTGGGAATGACGTTAAACTCTATCTGATGGTGAGGTTCCAGTTTTGGAGGTTTGGGGAATGTGGAGCACCCCTTCATCACCATTGCTCCCTGGTCCACTCGGACCCGGAGTGGTAGTACCTGTTAGGGTCCCATCTATGGGTTAAATAGAAAAATGTATCTATAAAAAAATTGTATAATCTATTAAGAATGAATTTATTTCAAAACTTTATCGGCATTAAATGACTCACTGAGGTTGATATGCCGTAAAACAAACCAAACCAAACCAAACCAAACAACTTACACTATTTTTTGAAGTTGATACTTCGCCATTTTGATGAATGGTTGAAATGAAATATTAGAAACATAAAATTTTATTATTAAATATTTATAAGTGACAACTTGTGTACAATTCTTTTACTGATATATTTCATTAGTTTTTCTTTGTTAAGCCAAATCCAGAAAAAAAGCATCCAACTATACATTAATACTCTTGTTCCTTAATTGTACGACCGATATCATCTTGTAACAAAGTAAAAAATTAATGCCATTTCGTTTAGGACAGGTATTATTACCAACACAGGATCCTGTATCATACATCAAAATAAGTTGGTCTTCTGTGGATCACATCCCTACTTCCCCATATAGCCACCGTTTTCCCAACAGAAATATTCCACCCCCGAATGAGAACATGTATCCCTGCCTCTTAAAATTCTGTTGACTTTTCTTTGAGCCACTTCTTCACTACAGATTTCACTTCCTCGTCACCGGAATAATGTTTGCATCTCAAACACTGTTTCATGGAGCCTAAGCAATGATAGTCTGAAGGCGCTAAATCTGGTGAGTATGGGGATGCGGTAAAGTTGTCCACCCGAATGAGGCGATTTCCCACTTGTCCTGATGCTGGTGGTGTGTGGTTGAGCATTGTCATGCTGAAGGAGGACATTGTCGATTGGCAAGTTGGTTCTTACTCGTCGGAATTGTTGCATAGCGCGTCGTCACGGTACTAAATTGCAATAGTTTTATCTTCGTTGTAAGGGATGACAATAACACCAAAGTTATCCTCCAGAAGTTTATTGAAATAAATTCAAGCTTCTTAACTTCGAGAGAGAGGGTCAGTTTAATTAATATATTCAGTCTTTAGACTTTCGGTCCTTCGATTAAATTTCTGGGTGACAAGCTTTTTCAGTTGGTAAATATTAAGGCTAGCTTTCCCAACACCAACTACACGTGGTCCCGCTCGGCCAACTAACTCGCATCGACTCTCCCGACCTGACCCCGATCACCTCACTCTCTCTCCAGCTGACTGCCTCCGGGGCTAACTGACGACTGACCTGTCTCGAGCCCTCGGTTCTTTTATCCCCATAGCTACTCCTACACATTTTTATCTCTTGATCTGATAACGGGAAGATGTTATATTTCTTTGTTTAATAAAACCGGAAATTCATATTTCCGTTTGTACAATATATAACAGAATTATGCTATGGGTCTTGTTAGCGTCTCATTGTAGGCCATAGTTTTAGATTTTTGTTAGAAAAATTCACGCAAAATAAACAAAATGGCATTGCTTTTTGACTCACCCTCGTATGTTAAGAATTGACCTTATATTAAACATTAATTATTTTCTCACCATTTTCGAAAGTAGTAGTTGTATTTTATTTCTTTTTTTTACTTTTCTCCATCCATTTTTTAAAGAATTACACTCCTTACACCATTTTTTGAAGTTGATAATTCGCCATTTTGATGAATGGTTGAAATGAAATATTAGAAACATCAAATTTTCTTGTTAAATATTTATAAGTGACAACTTGTACAATTTTTTTTACTGATATATTTCATTCATTTCTCTTTGTTAAGTCAAATCCAGAAAAAAATCCAGCAATACATTAATACTCCTGTTCCTTAATTGTACGACCAATAGCATCTTGTATCACCAGACAAAAAATGAGACCGTCCAAATCGTCCAAGATTCTTTAATACTCGTGTTCCTTGATTGTATGACTGTTATCATCTTGTAACACCCCCTACTTAAAATGAGATGGTACAATTTGTCCAATTTATATTATATAATATATATATATATATATATATATATATATATATATATATATATATATAATTTCTCACCAATTCTTCTCCTTCCAGCATCCACATTAATATAATTAAAAAAAACTGGAATACATTACCCCTGATGATGGCACTTCGAAGTCCGAAAGTACTCGGGAACTTTAAAAAGTTGGCCAGAAAATTAGAAAGATAAAAAATAAAATTGTTAAACAGGAGATGTGCCTTTTGTTTAATTATATATATATATATATATATATATATATATATATATATATATATATATATATATAATATGGTAATGGTTATCATGTATTGCAATATAGCGATATACACAATGATAATGGATGGAAGACTAAAAGGAGGAAAGGAATGAAAGGAAAAAATTGTGTATTGATAAAATAAGGGCCCTTTCGTCCGGTGCTTCTCATGGTTTACACCCGTCTTGTGAAACCTTTGCTTAAAATGATACCTTTCAATTTGTTATATATATTATATATATATATATATATATATAATATATATATATATGGTAATGGTTATCATGTATTGCAATATAGTGACAACTCGTACAATTCTTTACTGATATATTTCATTCGTTTCTCTTTGTTAAGCGGAATCAAGAAAAAAAGCATCCAACTATACATTAATACTCTTGTTTCTTAATTGTACGACCGTTATTATCTTGTAACATCCCCTGGTTAAAATTGAGACCGTCCAACTTTTCCAAGATTCTATACATTAATACTCGTCTTCCTTAATTATACGACTGTCATCATCTTGTAACACCCTCTGGTTAAAAATAAGACCGTTCAATTTGTCCAAGATTCTATATATTAATAATCATGTTCCTTAATTGTACGACTGTTCTCATTTTGAAACACCATCTGCTTAAAATGTTGTATACTCTTTCTTCTTTACTTACTTCTTTCTTACTCTGTTCTTCTGGCCGTCTTTGGGATCTTATAACATCTTGTCTTGGTCTGGAATCTTCTAAGGTCTGGACTTTCTTGGGGACTTCGGGTCTGGTCTTCTATTGGGGATTTCTCTTTATCAGAAGCCCTGTGTCATTGTTAGTTTTTAGAGGTAATAACACAAGACTCCGATTTGCTTTGATCTTACTTTATTTTTAAATCCCCAACCAGACATCTGCGCAGATTAAGACGGGAGCGCGTGTAACGCGACTTACCCTTCCGTCGAGCTCGGCTACTAGTCTTTAACTGACTGAAACTCACTTACTATCTAAACCAGAAGAAAGGGTCCTCTGTACCGGTTCTCACGGCTATCCCCGGAAGGAAGGATCAGGACAGGTCAAGCCTTGTCATTCAAATCCTTCAAGGCCATGGGCTGCAGCTTATAACGGCCATTTTGATTTCTACACTATTGCATATAAATATTAGGTATCTAATAATTATGTAACAAAAATAAAACCGTCCAATTTGTCCAATTTTCTATATTTCAGTTCCTTAATTGTACGACCGTTACCATCTTGTAACACCATCTGCTTAAAAAGAGACCGTACAATTTGTCCAATATTCTATATTTTAAGGTCCGTGTTCCTTAATTGTACGACCGTTAACATCTTGTAACACAACCTGCTTAAAAAGAGATCGTACAATTTGTCCAATATTCTATATTTTAATGTTTGTGTTCTCTAATTGTACGACTGTTACCATCTTGTAACACCCTCTGGTTAAAACTAAGACCATCCAATTTGTCCAAGATTGTAGATATTAATAATCATGTTCCTTAATTGTACGACTGTTCTCACCTTGTATCACCCTCTGCTTAAAATGAGACCGTGCAATTTGTCCTATTTTCTATATTTTAATGTCCGTGTTCCTTAATTATACGACAGTTACCCACTTGCAAGACCCTCTGGTTAAAATGAGACTGTCCAAGTAGTCCACGATTTTATACATTAATACACATGTTCCTTAACTGTAGAAACATTATCATCTTGTAATACCTTCTGCCTAAAATGAGACTGTACAATTTTTCCATTTTTCTATATTCTAATGTTTGCGTTCCCTAACTGTACGAACGTTATTATCTTGTAACACCCTCTGGCTAAAAATGAGACCATCCAATTCGTCCAAGATTCTGTATATATATACTTATGTTCCTTAATTATACGACAAATATAATTATATCTGTCTACCTATCCCACTCAATATCTATGCCAGTCAATTTATATCTATCTATCTATCTATCTATGTCTGTCTGTCTGTCTATCGATCTATCTATTATTCATATCTATATATATCAATCAATCAATCAGTCAATCAATCAATCTATCTATCAATCAATCTATCTCAGTCACTTCATATCTATCTCTCTCAGTCACTTCATCTCTCTCTCTCTCTCTCTCTCTCTCTATATATATATATATATATATATATATATATACCCCAGTCATTCATATCTATCTATCTATCTATCCATATATATAATATATATATATATATATATATATATATATATATAATATATGCCACTCCATATATATCTTTCTCAGTCACTTCATATCTATCTATCTATCTATCTATCTATCTTACTCCATATCTATCTAACTCAGTCTCTTCCTATCATCTATCTATCTATCTTTTTCTGTCTGTCTGTCTGACACCTTATTTCTATCAATCGATCTATCTATTTTCTTATATATATATATATATTATATATTATATATATAATATATATATATATTATATATATTATATTATATATATTGAAAATAGATGGAAATTAATCCGACAGTATGAATTAGCATTTTTGAAAAAACAAATAACGTTTATAATTGCTGACAGAAATCTGTTTCGACCGCTTCAATAGATGGTCATCAAGAGCAACATATGAAGAAAGACGAATGAATAACCGTTAGAAGAATATAATATATATATATATATATATATATATATATATATATATATATATATGTGTGTGTGTGTGTGTGTGTTGTGTGTGGAGAAAAGTAGACAAAACACGGGATGTTATGGAAACTTGATGTTTATTGTCGACGGTGCAACGTTTCGGTCTCTTATTAGACCATCTTCAGGACTTGGATATAGTTCTTACTCCAATGATGGAAATTCTCAAAATGTTGAGAATTTCCATATATATATATATATGGAAAAAGTGCGATATAGATATCAGTTTAAATAAACGAGAGGGGAGGCCAGCTGGTGTAGTGGTTGGAATGTCCGCCTGACAGGTAGGGTTCGAATCGCACACAAAGCACTGCCCTGTCTATAGCTCTGCTGATGAGGCCTAATGGGCTGAAATGTACATTCAGAGATCGACTTTTTCTCGATTTGTTTACGCTTTACATTTAAACCAATACACACCTAATTCATCTAATTATAATTAATTAACACATTAGGTATGAATTTAATTAAGCACATAATCTCCCTACAAATTGTCGGCCTTCGCCATTTCAAACACATTGTTTGATCACTTCATATATATATATATATATATATATATGATATTAAAATATCTTATTATAATGGAGATTGTGGGTTTGTCTGTCTGTAACCGAAAGTATATTACGACTAAAGTCACAATTCCCTTTGTTATTTACATCACATTCTCAATGATTTTATTTATATTTAAATCTCAATTATTAATAAAATTGTTTTACATTATTAATACTGTTTACCATATCTACATACTAATAACATGCAATTGTATTTATATATACAACAAAATAGCGGTTTACAGTGTGAATGGGAAGGCTAATTTGCATATTAATATTAAAAATTGATTTTAATAAATATGTGCTTAGTATTATTGATTTCTAATTGTTTGGTTTTATCTTAATGAATATGAGCAAAAATCTCTTCAATGAATCTTAAAAGAAATCATTAACAAGAAAAAATAATTGTAATTTTATTCTTTACTTCCTCTTTTAACTAAATACTTAAATTAGAAAAAATAACAATGAAAGACGAGAGTGATGGAAGAGTACGTTTCAGTTGTTCTAATTTTCGATTATACCCATCTCTGTTTCAAATCTTTTTATCTGCATTCTTATTTAGTTTTATTAGCCTTTCTAATTTAATATAATATTTTATTACATTAAAACTTAAATACTTGCCCCTGGAGGGTACATATATTTGCTAGTATATATAATATATATATATATATATATATATATATATATATATATATATATATATATATATATAAATATATATAAAATATATATTATATATACTAGCAAATATATGCACCCTCCGGGTGCAAGTATCTAAGTTTTCATGTAATAAAGTATTGTATTAAATTAGAAAGGCTCATGAAACTAAATAAGAATGCAGATAAAATGATTTGAAACAGAGGGGGGTATAATCGAAAAATAGAACAATCGAAATTTACTCTTCCATCACTATCGTCTTTCATTGTTATTTTTTCTAATTTAAATATTTAGTTAAAATAGGAAGTAAAGCATAAAATGACAGTTATTTTATCTTGTTAATGGATTTCATTTAAGATTCATTGAAGAGATTTTTGCTTATATTCATTAAAATAAAACCAAACAGTTAGAAATCAATAATACTAAGCACATATTTAATAAAATCACATTTTTTATATCAATATGCAAATTAGCCTTCCCGTTCACACTACAAACCGCAATTTTGTTATATATATATATAATTGCATGTTGTTAATATGTAGTATGGAACAGTATTAATAGGTACTACAATTTTATTAATAATTGAGGTTTAAATAAAAATTAAATCATTGGGAATGTGATGTCAATAACTAAGGAAATTGTGACTTGAGTAGTAATATAGTTTCGGTTACAGACAGAAAAACACACAATCTCCATTATAATAAGATATATATATATATATATATATATATATATATATTAAGAGAAACTGACAGAAATAAAGGTTAGATAAATAAACCCCAATGAAGGAACGAGATGATGTAAAGAAGAAGGAAATGTGATGATTCTAAACCGAAGCGAAAACAGGGGACGCGCGCACGTGATTAAATTGTCATACCTTTTGACTTAGGTGGATCTACGATGGACACCTCGTCGTCCCGATGGGATTCGACGCTAATCAAATCATTTATTACTCATGAATGGCACATCGAGTGGCACACGAAATTTGCCATCAAGATCGACCCCCCGCGACTCTAAGAAATTATTTATTTCAATCTAGGAAAACTCATCTGCATCTCTCGAAAAACGTGTATGCTTCAAGGCAAAAAGGAAAAATGGACAAGAGAAACCTCTTGATTGCAACCATTGATGGAGACCTGCGCGTGAGGAGGACTCACTAGAGGGATCAGATCTATTCCAAAATAGCGATAGGAGCCTATATCAGTTTAACTCTGCTGATTGAATGCAATCAGCGAAGACAGCGTGAGCAAAAGATAAGTAAACATTGCTAACCTGTTAATGCCTGTTTGGTTTCAACCTAACCGTAACTGAAACTACGTCACTGTTTACGTTACAATATCCTCAGGAGTTGCGTAAGTTTATCAGTGAGTATTTAGCCTATGGTCAAAATCATTAATACATAGAATAAACCTTATCTATTACCGATGTCTCTATGCAAATCTGAGTTAGATTTGCCTCAAAATAGACCAAATGTGCAATCTGTCTTATACATCTCTAAGAAATAAAGGTTTACATAATATATGGTTAATTTGCATACTGGTTTTAACAAAACCGGGTTTAATAAATAATTACTTGCTTGTGGTTATCAAAACAATTAATTGATTGGAACCAACCAACCAACCAACTATCGAATGCTTAATAATGATAATACTTCTCCCTAGAATTCATATCTGTTAATAATGGAGATTCGCTTCCGGTTTTTGTCTGTAACAAAAATTACGTCACTGCTTACGTCACATTACCCAAACGTCATAACATAGAATAAATACACTCAAAATGTGAGCATGCAACATTAGACAGTCCTCATTCTTTTTTTAAAACAAGTTTTAATAAATACATGACTGGTATTATATATCTATATATAGTTTGTTTTATTTTAATACATATTTAAAGTTTACATTTCAAATTGTTTTATTTTTTAATCCTTTAATGAATGATTTTACTTACTTAGGTTACAAACTCGCTGACATTGAATTTTTTACTCCCACCCAGGCTTTTAAAAATCTATTTTTTACATCGCCCGGAGGGTGTTTTTTATTTTGTAGTAGTAATATATAATATAGATTGGAACACGAAATAATATTCATTCTATTGTCCATAAGTAGTTTTGTCTTTTGTGGTGAGATTGAAAATGCTTATTTTCTTGCTGAGACCAAAGAAAAAATACAATTGCGTATTGGTTTTAACAAAACCGTGTTTAATAAATAATCACTTGCTGTTATTAATCTCTAAAATTATTGTTTTATTCTCCAGCGAATTGAAATCAAATTTATAAAGGAGAAACCAATTCAAATCTATTAATGGAGATTCGCTTCCGGTTTTTGTCGTTATTTTGATAGTCATCGGGTGGCGGTTTTGGGGGCAGGAGACCGGGACGCACTCCCTCATAAATTACCTTAGTATTATCTGTGTTATTCGGACTATTGTCCTCATCTTCATTGTTATCTCGTGAACCTTCTTTTCGGACTCGGAAACATTCTTGTCGTAATCGACATATAATATAATATAATCTATTAATAATGGAGATTCGCTTCCGGTTTTTGTCTGTAACAAAAAACTGCATCACTGCTTACGTCACATTACCCAACACATAATCCAACGTCATAACATAGAATAAATATACTCAAAATGTGAGCATGCAACGTTAGACAATCCTCATTGTTTCAATAAATAGATGCCCGGCGTTATATATTTATATATAGATTGTTTTATTCTAATATAATATTTAAAGTTATCGGAACTGTTTCCATTTCAAATTGTCTTTCTTTCTTTCTTTTTTTTACTCCTTTAATAAATTTGACGATTTTACATACTTATGGTACACACTCTATGACATTGAATTTTCAGCTCCCATCCCCTCAGGCAATAACTTTCAAAAAATTATTTGGTAATTTATGAGGAAGTGCGTCCCGGTCTCCCGCCTCAAAAACCGCTACCCGGTGACTATCAAAATAACAACACCAGCTCGTCGTAATTCTTGTTTATTTATCGTAATTTGTCGTAGTTCTTGTTAATGTTTAGATATGAAGATGGATATATAGTTTGGAATAGACTGAGATAGATAGATAGATAAACAAACAAAATAATATAGATAGATATGAACAAATGGAGATAGATATTTTCGACAAGTAAATGTATTTGGGGGGGGGGTCGCATCATTTTTTGTCGTAATTCTTGTTTATTTAAACTAAAAATAAGACATTCAACAAACATGAATAAAAAAAAATCTTAGTATATAAAGTAATATAGATAAATATGAACAAATTGAGATAGATAGATAGATATGAAGATGGATAGTTTTTTGTAGACTGAGCTGGGTCGTTATTTTAATAGTCACCGGGCAGCAACTCTTGAGGCAGGAGACCGGGACGCACTTCCTCATAAATTACCAATTATTTTTACATCGCCCGGTGGGCGTCTTTTTATTTTGCTAGTATAATTAATGGAGATAGGAACTTATTACTGGAAAATATCAGTTTAAAGATTCTGATTGAATACAATCAGTGAAGACAGCATGAGCAAAAGTTGTTATTCCCTCCTACCCAGGCGACGTAGGGTAGTCGCTTCTAGTAATATATAAATCAAATTAATTACTAGATTAGAACCAAACAACCAGCCGGCAAACCAACAACCGAAAGCTGAATAATGAAAATACTTCACCAGGGTTTCCCCCATCTCTCTACCCAGGCGATGCTGGGTAGCTGCTTCTAGTACTATACTCTTTTACTTTATATAGTACTAGAAGCAGCTACCCAGCATCGCCTGGGTAGAGAGATGGGGAAACCCTGGTGAAGTATTTTCATTATTAAGATTTTACTAAGTCCTCGGGGTGGCCTAAAGTCGGTATCAATCAATCAGAGAGGGTGTCTGTCCCCTTTTCACTAGCGCTAGACCAAGGAGATTATTTAAGCGTCTGAGGTGGAGCGCCACACCTACCATTAGCTCTTCACTTTACCACACAGATCCCTGTGCTACTCATGAGCTGAGTTGGCGAGGGCCGGTATCGAACCAGGAACCTTTGTCTCTAGTGCTAGACCAAGGAGATTATTTCAGCGTCTGCAGTGGGGCGCCACACCTACCATTAGCTCCTCACTTTACCGCACAGATCCCTGTGCTACTCATGAGCTGAGTTGGCGAGGGCCGGTATCGAACCAGGAACCTTTTTCACTAGCGCTAGATCAAGGAGATTATTTTAGCGTCTGAGGTGGAGCGCCACACCTACCATCAGCTCCTTACTTTACCGCACAGATCCCTGTGCTACTCATGAGCTGAATTGGCGAGGGCCGGTATCGAACCAGGAACCTTTTTCACTAGCGCTAGATCAAGGAGATTATTTTAGCGTCTGAGGTGGAGCACCACACCTACCATTAGCTCCTCGCTTTACCGCACATATCCTTGTGCTCCTCATACGCTGAGTTGGCGAGGGCCGGTATCGAACCAAGAACCTTTGTCACTAGCGCTAGACCAAAGAGATTATTTCAGCGTCTGAGGTGGAGTACCACACCTACCATTAATTCCTTACTTTACCGCACAGATCTCTGTGCTACTCATACGCTGAGTTGGCAGGGCCGGTATCGAACCCGGAACTTTTTGGTTCCTAGCCGAACACTCTACCGACTGAGCTAAACCGAATTAATTACTAGATCGGAACCAACCAACCAACCAACCAACCAGACAGTGAGCGAACCATTTTTTCTACCGAAGGCTTAATAATGATAATACTTCTCTTCAGAATTCATATAATACATAAATCAAATTAATTACTAGATGAGAACACGAAATAACAATTATTCTATTGTCCACAAGTGATTTTGTCTCAATGAAAAACATGAGACCAGTGTTATTAATTACTGTTATTATTGTCTTTGGTGGTGAGATAGCAAATGCTTATTTTCTTGCTGACAACTAGGAAGAAAAATACGGAAAAGAAACCTGCTGTGTCTAACACAAAGAAAACAGATACAAAACACATGGCTAGTGGTGATTAATAAGATATATTGCCCTATTACTTCCCAGAAAGCTAAATGTCTGTTTGCATTGATAATCATGTAAGATATAAGATTACATAAAAACAAAATGGACACTTTTTAAACAGGACTGTGTATTATAAAGACTCGGAATCACCAAAATGATATCTATTCATTATAGAACAGATTCTATTTTCTTTGTACGAGGGTGGGTCAAAGAGTAATGCCATTTTGTTTAGGACATGTATAATTACCAAAACAGGAACATGTATCATACATCAAAATGAAGCTGGTCCTCTATGGATCACATCCCTACTCCTCCACATAGGCGAGTAAAAAAGTAATGCCATTTTGTTTAGGACAGGTATAATTACCAACACAGGAACATGTATCATACATAATAATGAAGCTGGTCCTCTATGGATAACATCCCTACTTCTCCACATAGGCGAGTAAAAAAGTATGCCATTTTGTTTAGGACAGGTATAATTACCAACACAGGAACATGTATCATACATCAAAATGAAGCTGGTCCTCTGTGGATCGCATCCCCACTTTTCCACATAGGTGAGTCAAAAAGGAATGCAACTATATATAATCTTTATTGATGTCATAGATGTAAAAAAAACACACACACACATCAGACATTCTAATCCCCCCGAAGAAGGGGTATAGACATCCCCGAAATATAACGAAAAAAAAAGAAACTTAACATTCAAAAACTGAGTTTCTTATATTTCACACCCAATGCTTCATACTAAATCCTAAAGAATATTTATTATAGACACACACACACACACACACACATATATATATATATATATATATATATATATATATACACTAAGAAGCTTACGTGAATCCCACTCCAACACACACACACACACACACACACACACACACATATAATATATATATATATATATATATATAATATATAATATATATATATAGCTATTATCTGTCATATGAAGAGTTAAACGGCGTGACAAAGTTGTTGAGGTAAAACCGATGTATTCATTTTCATTTTTTGGGAGACAGCAATCTCCCAAGGGACATTTAAATTTGTATTGATGAAATAGCACTCAAAAAAATTAATTCGGAACAACGTTACCGCAACCACGCCCAAAAATGAGATAAAATTGATTATTTATTACACAAAATTTAAAACAACTAACCTTGTTATCCGCAACAACTCCTTTCCCCAGACAAGTCGGCTTAAGGAGACCAATGTAGAATACAAATGTAAATGTCCCTTAGGAAATTGCTGTCTCCCAAAAAATGAAAATACCTACATCGGTTTTACCTCAACGACATTGTCACGTGGTTTAACTCTTCATATGTATATATATATGTTGCATTATCATGCAACGGAAGAGGAAGCTTCCGGCAACAAGACAAAGAAAAAGATAAAAATATATATCAAAACAAAAGGGAGAACAGAAGAGAGAAGCAGGGAGAAGATGTAGAAATAGACAAAAGAAAAAATGAAAACGGAAGTGGAGTCTTCCGGTGAAGATAAAGATAAAGAAATAGATATGTCCGTTATCAGATCAAACGGTAAAAATGCGTGGGCATATTTATTGTATAAAACGGCCATGTGCCTGTCTAAATAAAAGATATCAGTGGTCTGAAGAAGCTCGTGGGCATACTCGCGAGTGGAAATGGTCCATAACCACGATACCCATGGTATTAAAGCCTTTTATTCCCATATATATATATATATATTATATATGTGTGTGTGTGTGTGTGTGTGTGTGTGTGGAGGCGCGTGGGCTAGTGGTTAGAGTCGTGGGAAATGGACTCATCGATTCGAGTTCAATTCCAAGACGCTAATACCCTGGGAAAGTTATGAATCCATATATTCTAACTCCAGCTATGGGTTAAATAGTAGGACAGACTCGGCCCTTCAGCCTTGGGTAGGTAACCAGTCTAGGAGAAGGATAACTCTGAATTCAAAATTACCTCCAGCTATGGGTTAAATAGTAGGGCAGACTGGGTACTTCAGCCTTGGGTAGGTAACCAGTCTAGGAGAAGGATAACTCTGAATTCAAAATTACCTCCAGCTATGGGTTAAATTGTAGGGCAGACTGGGCCTTCAGCCTTGGGTAGGTAACCAGTCTAGGAGAGGGATAACTCTGAATTCAAAATTCCTGAGGTCAGTCGTTGATTGGGTTTGTGGCAACCCTTGATACACCAATTCTTTCCTATCGACTGTGCCAAAAAGTGTGGATGGTCCAACACAAGCCTTCACCACTATAAACAAATCACTGTGTGGGTGTTCATTGTGTGTGCGAACCCTCATGCGTCGAACATCGACGAGAGTCCATAATATATAAGTATATATATTGCGCACTTAGTAACCTGTATGCAACTTAAGAACACTATGATAAATAAAATAATTCGTGGAACAACAAACTTTCCACTTCTTTTTATTCTACTTTACCAGCACATTGAAGATCTTAAAGATTCATTCCTTTTTCTTCTTCTTATACGTTCCTTTGGAAAGTGCCGATGGCGAAAAAACAATTATTTTCTTTGGGTATTTTAGAAATGTGACGCTGGTGGATAATTTTTCTTAAAGGTGGGATTCTCAGTTCTGAAAGACGCCAATAAATTCAGGATCTTCTTTCGGAAATAGAATTTCTCACTTCCCTAACAATTTGAAGTTGTTAAAACTTCTTCTCGAAAAATCATTACAATTTAAATTTCTGAAACCTTTTCTCTGAGAATGTTCGTTATACTTGACGAGGCTTGATAAGTTGTATTATTTGGATTTTTCGGACTATTGTCCTCATCCTTATTGTTATCTGTAGATAACAATAAAGATGAGGAACAGTGTACTAATTCTCTGAATTTTTGAGATGAGGCTTGATAATTTGTATTATTTGGATTATTCGGACTATTGTCCTCATCTTTATTGTTATCTACAGGATTTCCCTGAATTTTTTTAGATGACGCTTGATAATTTGGATTTTTTGGATTATTTGGATTATTCGGACTATTGTCCTTATCTTTATTGTTATCTACACTATTTCTCTGAATTTTTGCGATGAGGCTTGATGATTTGGATTATTTGGATTATTCAGACTATTGTCCTCATCTTTATTGTTATCTACACTATTTCTCTGAATTTTTTAGATGAGGCTGGATAATTTGTATTATTAGTATTATTCGGACTATTGTTCTCATCTTTATTGCTATCTACACTATTTCTCTGAATTTTTGAGATGAGGCTTGATAATTTGTATTATTTGGATTTTTCGGACTATTGTCCTCATCTTTATTGTTATCTACTGTATTTCTCTGAAATTTTTTAGATGAGACTTGATAATTTGTATTATTTGGATTATTCGGAATTTTAAGTTGTACACATTGAAGTATTGAATTATTTTTAACAGCGAATTAGATAACAAATCAAACGAAGACATTTAAAGATAACTCAACTTTTTCAAATTAATTTTAGAATAATCAGTATAACTAAAATCTTTTTTGTAAGAAACTATTGATGAAGTAAACATTATTAAATAAATAAATGAAGTATTCCAACTACAAATAAGATAATATTTACTTATTAGCTACTTCGAAAATAAAACAATCAACGACAAATTAAATATCTATATAACCATTAAATATCACCAGGGCTTGGTTTTTGAGCAAAAATAATAAAGATTTGATTTATATTTGTGAAAAGGATTAAGAAATAAAATTTAAATGATAACAGAATGGAATATTTTTTGGCATTTAATATTTTGAACGTTAATTTTCAGAATGGCTAGATCAAGGCAAGGTCTTTTTTTACATGGGGGTTTTGATGGGGCATCCGACGAGGATCCAACTCACGATTCAGTAATAATGGATCCGCGGGACTAACTTAAAAAAAACCTTTACCCTGGTGATGCCGGCTGGCCGCTTCTAGTTACCACTAAATAGAGAGTTTGATCCTCTCCGGATTCCCCATGCTTACGACTTTGTGTTTTATCCGACCCGTGGTGAACGGTTTAGGCAAATACTTACTATTCCGTGCTGTTAGACTGGGTAACTTGACAGATAGTTTAACCAAGACTGTCTACGAAAACTATAAACGATAAAGGAAAAAACTGAAGACGATGGAATGATTTTGTTTGTTTGTTTGTTTGTTCTGTTTTACGGCATATCAACCTCAGTGAGTCATTTAATGCCGATAAAGTTTTGAAATAAATCAATTCTTAATGGATAATACAATTTTTTTATAAATACATTTTTCTATTTAACCCATAGAAAGGACCCTAACAGGTACTACCACTCCGGGTCAGAGTGGACCAGGGAGCAATGGTGATGAAGGGGTGCTCCACATTCCCCAAACCTCCAAAACTGCAACCTCACCATCAGATAGAGTTTAACGTCATTCCCAGGACATGTAGACCCGCAGCCACCGCCTTCTAGCACCCATATGATAAAAAGGGGTTGGGGCTTGCCATAACGGCAATAGGGTTGGGAAAATCATATAGGTGGTAGGGCTTGACGTGACCAGTCGATTGATCGGAGGGGGCCTCTCCAATCGCCCGTCTAGCCCAAGATAGGGCCAAAGTGGAGTATTGCATGTCATGAACTGCTCATCCACCTGGGCTCTATCCTTAAGCATCACGGGTCGCCACCCACGGCCAACAGGTGACCCCATTGGGGGAGTCTTACCCCTCTGCAGAGGTGCAGTCGGTGCATTCTAACGCCCCAGCCGACAGGGCGGACGATGGAATGAATTAGAACGATAAATATATACGAACACAAAAACAGGGCTAAAGAAGTACATAAATTAAACTGATAGATTCTCCAACAAGTGATTTAAATTTGTCCGACTGAATTTAAATTTGTCGTATGTACAAAAGAGTTTTAGAATAAATAAATAAATAAGTAAATAAAACACCATTATAAACTAAAAAAAAAAAAGGAATACGGACAATTGTAAATAATTAATTCTTACTCCTCAGTAGAGGTGCAGTCGGCTCGTTATACAGTCCCAGGCGACAGACCTAAATAAATAAAGAAGTTTAATACCCAGCATCTTTAATTTTTTTACTTTTGTACTGGTAAAAAAACCAAACGAATTTATTTTTATCACTTTAACGCAACAAGTAACTGAATTTAAGTTTTTGTCATATACACTAAAAGTTTTTGAAAAAAATGTACTTCAAAATGAAAAAACATTGTACTATACGAATTATCAGCGATTTTTATTTATTATTTTCCTCTCTTTTTAAAAAAATCTGATAAATCATATTGTCTCTCTTACTCCCGTTTTCTCACTCCCTCTCTGCTGGTGTTCCTAATCTTTTTATAAACTGGTCATGGACTGGGTACTTTTGCTAGTATATATATATATATATATATATATATAAAGTAAAGTAAGTCGCCGGGGAGGCCTAAAGTCGGTATCAGCCATGCAGCGAGGGAGTCTATCACCTTTTTACTAGCGCTAGACCAAGGAGATTATTTTAGCGTCTGAGGTGGGGCGCCACGCCTACCATCAGCTCCTTACTTTACCGCACAGTTCCCTGTGCTACTCATACGCTGAGTTGGCGAGGACCGGTATCGAAATAGGAACCTTGTGGTTTCTAGCCGAACGCTCTACCGACTGAGCTAACCTAAATAAATAAAGAAGTTTAATACCCAGCACCTTTAAATTGTTACTTTTTTAGGGGTAAAAAAAATAAACAAAACGAATTTATTTTTATGACTTTAACACAACAAATAATTGAATTTAAGTTTTTGTCATATACACCAAAAGATTTTGAAAAAAATATATTTCAAAATGAATAAACGTTGTACAATACGAATTATCATCGATTTTTAAAATTTGATTAATCATTTTCCTCTCTTTTTTTAAAAATCTGATAAATCATATTCTCTCTCTTACTCTCGTTTTCTCTCTCCCTCTCTGGTGGTGTTCCTAATCCTTTTATAACCTGGTTATGGACCGGGTACTTTTGCTAGTATATATATATATATATATATTTGGGAATAAAAAGGCCTTAAATACCATGGGTATCGTGGTTATGGACCATTTCCACTCGCGAGTATGTTCACGAGCTTCTTCAGACCACTGATATATTTTATTTAGACAGGTACATGGCCAAACTCATTTTATATTCATACATTTCACCTCCCTCATTCAGGGGTGGTCATATTGCATTCTTTCTTTTCAAGTGTCTTTTTATTGTGGACATTTTTTTTTTTTTTTTTTTTTTTTTTGTTTTTGGTTGGCGGTGTTTTATTTCCTTTGTCTGCTAGTCTCTTTGGTAAATTCCTAAGTTTATTTTGACTGACCAACAGGATTTTAATTTATGGTCTAGATGTCGTTTCGCTCTAATTGGTCAAGTGGAAAGCAGCGAAGGTATGTCTTTTTTCTCAGCGGGTGGGGGTATCTGAGTTTACTTTATTAGGGCTATCAGCCTTTCTTGTGGTATCTAGTGTGTATCATTATTAAAGCATGTTTTTCCATACTTTGCTATTTATATTCTTACACTTATATCTATGCGTTCTTTACTTATATTTTGTATTTTATGTCATATATGAACCTCTTTCATTCTATTACTTCGATTTTCCTCTTTACATCTATTTGTTTATTTTAATTTATTTTATTTTATTGTTTAATTTTATCTTTAGTACTATCCTTATCTACGATGTTTCTATAAAGGTCTATTTTAGTTTATTTTATTATTCATATATTTCTTTATCTATTAGAGGGGCTTTATTTAAGTTAAATTATAGTCATAGATTTATTTATTTATTTATTTATTTTCCTTAAATCGAGAAGGGTTCTAGCATCTTTATCTTATTAATCCTATATTTTAAATATTTTAATTTGTTATAGTTGTTTGCATTCGTTACTCCCTCTTTATTAATTTTAATTAATTTTAATATTTATTTGTATTCCTTAAGTAATATCCTTATCTTTTTGTTTGTTTAATTTGTTTTAATTTTATTATTAATTGTCTACTTAAGTCATATTCTTCTTTATACAGTTTCTTTAAGGGTCTTTTTTATTTTAATAGTTATTTGTTTATTCATATTTTGTTTTTATTTTTTATTTGTTTTTTAAAAAAAAATTATTTTCTTATTTTTTTATCTCTTTTAGGGGCTTCATTTATGTAAAAGTATATTCATAAAATTCACTTACTTTTTGCATTTTCTTTTTTTCTCTTTTTCCTATCGGAAAAAGTCCTAGCGGTACTTCCAAGTGTATGTTTGTCTTATTCATTTCATATTTTTAAATTTTAAATTTGTTTTTGTGTCTGCATTCATTATTTATTTTCTTCTCGTTGTGGTTAGAAGTTTTTAGATAAAATTTCAAGAAGACATAGCTTGTACCAAGAAACTTGGCCGCACCAAAGATATTATATATATATATATATATATATATATATATATATATATATATATATATTATTCTGTATTATTGAAGTTCCACACGCACTTAAACATAGACACCACACACAAACACACACAAACACACACACACCACACAACACACACACACACACATATATATATAAATATATATTATATTTATAAGAGAGAGAGAGAGAGAGAGAGAGAGACGCGCGTGGCATAATGGTAGAGCCGTGGATTGCCTTTGTGTCGACCCGAGTTCAAATCCTAGGCATGGCCGTTTGGCATTTCACATAACGCTAATACCCTTGGGAAAGGTAGAATCCATATATTCTCCCCTGCTATGGGTAAAAATAGTAGGGCAGACTGACTCTTTAACCTTGGGTAGGTAACCAGTCTAGGAGAGGGATAACTCTGAATTCAAAAATCCTGAGGTCAGACGATTGGGTTCGTGGCATTCCTTTTGCACCAATTCTTTCCTATCGACTGTGCCAAAAAGTGTGGAATGGTCCAACACTAGCCTTCACCACTATAAACATATCACTGTGTTGGTTGTTCACTGAATGAACACTCATGCGTCTATCGACGAGAGAGTACATTATATATTATATATATATATATATAATATATATTATATACATATATATATATATATATATATATATATATATATATATATAAGAAATTTAAAAAACAAGTGTTCCGAAAATAGGATGAATTATCGATGTTTAAACATTTTCTTCGAGTTGCGTCACGCGTCATGACATCTTCGCGTGCGTCGATCGCGACTTGTCTTTCAAAAAATATAACGCTGATCAAATACAGTTACACAACTAAAAGATTTTCATCTCCTGTCATCTATAAAACTCCATCATTTTCTTCACCCCAAGTACATCCTGATGAGATTAAAGAAACCGAAATTTCATCTAATTTTCGGAACACTTGTTTTTTCAAATTTCTTAATATTGTAGGATTATCTCTTCTTTAATTTTCCATATTTAACTCCCATATATACTATATATATATAACATACATATAATATATATATATAATATAATAAGATAAATATATAAAGGTTTTAGATTCTATTTATTAGGTGACAAAGGAACATCACAACCATATTGGTTTCATGCGATGCAATCATCAGGGTGAAGATGTTTCAAATGTCAAATTGTTACCTAATAAATAGATATAAATCCTTTATATATTTATCTTATTATATTATATAACAGCTCTATTTTATATTTGAGCAACTCTACCAATAATACTGCTTTGGTACACCATTCCAGCAAAAGCTGAAACAGTGACCATTTCACACTATATTATATATAAAGTAAGTAAAGTCGACGGGGCGGTCTAAAGTCGGTATCAGCCACAGCGAGGAGTCTTCCCCTTTCAATAGCGCGCTAGACCAAGGAGATTGTTTTTAGCACTGAGGTGGAGCGCCACACCTACCATCAGCTCCTTACTTTCCGCACAGATCCCTGTGCTACTCATACGCTGAGTTGGTGAGGGCCGGTATCGAACTAGGAACCCTGTGGTTTCTAGCCGAACGCTCTACCGACTGAGCTAACCCGGCCCCTTCTGTATTATTGAAGTTCCACACGACTTAACACACCACACCACACACACACACACACCACACACACACACATACCGGTCCTCGCAGTCAGCGTATGAGTAGCACAGGGATCTGTGCGATAAAGTATTGAGTTAATGGTAGGTGTGGCGCTCCACCTAAAACGCTAAATAATCTCTCTTGGTCTAGCCTAAGTGAAAAGGGATAGACTCCCTCGCTGACTGGCTGATATCCGACTTTAGGCCGCTCCGACGACTTTACTTTACAATGATATATTATATATAACACATACAACACATATATATATGTAGTTATACAATACTGATATACATAATATAATTCTATAATTAATATATATATACTACACACACACGCACACACACACACACAAACACACACCATATATATATATAAACTCAGGTATACAACGATATATTATATATTAATACACACACACACATATATATATTATATTAGTTATACAATATTTGATTATACGTATATATAATTACTTATAAAGATATATATATATATATATATATATATATATATATACGAGAGTAGTCAAAAAGTATGCATTTTGTTTAAGATAGGGATAATTACCACACACAAGACATGTATCAGACAGTAAATAATTCAGCAAGTAGATATATTTTATATTTTTCTTATTATAAACATTGTTGAATATATATGAGAAGTTTTAATGCCCATGACATCTCTTTACTAAGTTATAACATGCACACGTACATACCCAAACATTACGCGCGATTCCATTATAGATAGAGATGTTAAAAGTTATATGTTCGCTCATAAATAATTCCATTTCTTCCAATTTACAATGAATAAAATGTGCGCTTTCTATATACCTCCATTATGCATTATGATCTGCAGCATTCTTAGTGTCTTCAGAAATACGTTGATTTAATGCTAAAAGATACTTTTCTATACATTAGTAATTCCATAAAGGATAAAAATGCATTATAATGACATGAATTCGTGGAAATGTTCAGCTGGACTTGCCAGTTATACGAGACAGCAAACATTCACCGACATATTTACATAATAGGAGGTTGAGTAAAAAAGGTAATGCCATTTTGTATAAGAGAGGTAATATCATCAACACAGGAACATGTATCATACATTAAAAGGAAGCTGGTCCTCTGTGGATCAATCCTATTTCTCCACATAGGTGAGTGTAAAAAGTAATGCCCTTTTGTTTAGGACAAGTATAATTACCAACACAGGAACATGTAATCAATACATCAAAATTAAGCTGGTCCTCTGTGGATCACATCCTTATTTCTCTACATAGTTGTGTGAAAAAGTAATGCATTTTGTTCAGGACAGGTATAATTACCAACACAAGGAAAATGTATCATAATCAAATTAAGCTGGTCTCTGTGGATCACATCCCTACTACTCAACATAGTTGTGTCAAAAAGTAATGCCCTTTTGTTTAGGACAGGTATAATATAAAACACAGGAACATGTATCATACATCAAAATTAAGCTGGTCCTCTATGGATCACATCCTACTAACTCACAATAGTTGTGTGAAAAAGTAATGCTTTTGTTCAGGACGGTATATATTACCACAACAGGAACATGTATCATACATTAAAATGAAGCTGGTCCTCTGTGGATCACATTCCTAATTTTCCACATAGGTGTGTAAAAAAGTAATGCCATTTGTTTTAGGAGAGGTATAATTGCTAACCAGGAAATGTATCATACATTAAAATTAAGGTGGTCGTCTGTAGCTCACATCCCTACTTCTCTACATAGGTGAGTCAAAAAAGTAATGCAATTTATTTATACAGGTATAATTATTACTACACAGGAACATGTATCATACATTAAAACGAAGCTGGTCCTCTGTGGATCACATCCCTACTACTCCACAATAGACAGTCAAAAGTAATGCTATTTTTTAGTTTAGGACAGGTATAATTACTAAACCCAGTAACGATGATCATATATTAAAACGAAGTCTGATACTGTGGATCACATCCCTACTTTTCCATATAGGTGAGTCAAAAAGTCATGCCATTTCGTTTAGGACAGGTATAATTACCAACAGAGGAACATGTATCATACATTAAATGAAGCTGGTCCTTGAGGGATCACATCCCTATTTCTCCACATAGGTGAGTCAAAAAGTAATGCCAATTTGTTTAAGGACAGATAAGATTACTAACCCAGGAATATGTATCAATACATTAAAATGAAGCTGGTCCTCTGTGGATCACATCCCTACTTCTCCACAAAAGTGAGTCAAAACGTAATGCCTTTATTTAGGACAGGTATAATTACCAACACAGAAAACATGTATCATACATCAAAATGAAAGCTGGTGCCCTCTGTGGATCACATCCTCTACTTCTCCACAAAAGTGAGTCAAAAAGTAATACAATTTTATTTAATACAGGTATAATTATTACCTACACAGGGAAATGTAATCATACATTAAAATGAAGCTGGTCCTCTGAGGGATCACATCCCTACTACTCCACATAGGTGAGTAAAAAGTAATGCCATTTTTTAGGACAGATAGAATTACTAACCCAGGAATTTTGTTTAGAGCAGGTATAATTACCACACCACGGAACATGTATCATACATGAAAATGAAACTGGTTCACAGTATTTTATATATTTATATATGTAAACGATTTCCTCAATAATTGAGGTTCAAATAAGAATAAAGTCATGGAGAATGTGACGTAAATAACAAAGGGAAATTGTACTTGAATAGTGACATAGTTTCGGTTACAGACAACAAACCACTATCTTCATTATAATAAGATTCATGTGTAATACTGTATGTCTCTTGAACATGTAAAACAAGTACAATCAATCAATTAAACGGAAAATTGTCAAATCCGCCTACTACTAATTCCTACTGCTACTTCTCGTTTTAATAGCGAGACAACGGAAAAATTCCACCAGTTTCACAAAAACATTGCCGAAAGCGCCGTGAAGAAACTGCTACACCAGTTCCATCCTGACATTAAAAAGATGGCCAGACATTAAAAGGATTGAACAAAAACTCTCCGACAAGAATCGTCAGTAGAGTTTAACACCCCCCCCCCACAAACACAATGTTTGGGAGAATATGTGCTTAATTGAAGTCGTACTTAATTTTTGAAAATTAATTAATTAATAATTTAATGAATTAGGTGAGAATACCTATTCAAATGTAAGGCTAAATAAATCGAAAATATCAAATCTCTGTATATAGCTCTGCTAATGAGGCCTAATAGGCTGAAATGTACATACAGAAATTGATTTTTCTCGATTTGTTTTAGCCTTACATTTGAATAGGTATTCCCGCCTAATTCATTGATTAATATGAATTAATTTTCAAAAATTAGGTACGAATATATATATATATATATATATATATATATATATATATATATGTGTATGTGTGTGTGTGTGTGTGTGTGTGTGTGTGTGTGTGTGTGTGTAGAAAGTTTTGTAGAAAAAAACAAGATCGGTAAAAGTTTAAAAAATACGTATTTATTGTTAAAAATAAAATTTATTTTATTTTTAACAATAA
>JALAJA010000121.1:88060-103060 GCA_023376005.1 Doryteuthis pealeii | reverse complement strand
CTCATTGTTTCAATAAATAGATGCCCGGCGTTATATATTTATATATAGATTGTTTTATTCTAATATAATATTTAAAGTTATCGGAACTGTTTCCATTTCAAATTGTCTTTCTTTCTTTTTTTTTTTTACTCCTTTAATAAATCTGACGATTTTCCACCTTATGACATTGGATTTTTATCTCCCATATCCTCAGGCAATATATTTCAAAAATCTATTTTTACATGTTTTTTTATTTTGTACTAGTATATATAATATCATTTTCTATTCATTTATTATTTTTTTATTCTTTAACTTTCTTTAAGTTGCGCTTTCCACGATTACCATAATCGTATTTCGGATGAGTTACGTCACACAATTTCGAAAGAAAATTAAATTTTGGTGTTGCATTTTTTAACCATATTCTTGATGGATCTTAATTTTATTTTCGCGAATTATATTTTGAATAAAGTTAGACTGGTGATGCCCTTCACGTAAACAAGAAGGAAACATTTCTCTCTTACTTCTACTTGTCTGAGTCATTATTTTTTTGTTCACTTTTCCTTTTACCTTACCTCATATATATATATATATATATATATATATATATATATATATATATAATCCAAAGACTGGGTGAAGAAATCTCCCTTACGACATTGTAGTTTTAAAATGGTTTGAATACTGACCTCGGCATTTTAAAGACATACAAATACTTTCACACATGCCAAAGCTAATATCCCACAACAATATAAAAAATAAGTAAGTAAGTAAAGTCGTCCGGGCGGCCTAAAGTCGGTATCAGCCAGTCAGCGAGGGAGTCTATCCCCTTTTCAATAGCGCTAGACCAAGGAGATTGTTTTTAGCATCTGAGGTGGGGCGCCACACCTTCCATCAGCTCCTTACTTTACCGCACAGATCCCTGTGCTACTCATACGCTGAGTTGGCGGGGACCGGTATCGAACTAGGAACCTTGTGGTTTCTAGCCGAACGCTCTACCGACTGAGCTAACCCGGCCCCATCATAAAAAATAAAAGAATTAAAATTTTTAAAAAATGCAGAAATTCCATGAAAACGCGTATTTCGGCCTAAAACACGTCGAGGGGCCGAAGACTAAAGCTGTGACGTAATATCATTTTTTATTTTTTTTATTTATTTATTTATTTATTATTAATTATTTATTCTTTAATTTTCTTTAAGTTGTGCATGACTTTCACGATCAAAGTCATGCCGAATTTCGAACGATTACCATGATCGTATTTCGGATGAGTTACGTCACACAATTTCGAAAGAAAATTAACGGCTAAAACACGCCAAATCCGTTCACTTCATTCAAATCGCTCGAAGCACAAAACTTAGTGCTTAATCATAACCGTCCATTCGATAATGGGGAAATTAAGTAGAATAAAGTCACAGAGCGAAAGGGGTATTTTGGTGTAAGTAGGCTGAGCAAGGAGAGAACGCGGGAGTTTATTTTTTGGTATGGATCGGTCAGTGAGTGAACCTAGCTAAATAGACTCATGTAGTAGTATGACCAGGTTTGTCATCCTCCCTCCTATTGAAGTCAGTTAGTCTACTGTTGGTTTGAATAACAGCAGCTAACTAAGTACCACTCAAGCAGTGTCCAAGACAGCTGGTATAAATAAGAATCAAGAATGAATCATCCATGAATCTGGGTGATTTGGGTGATTCCATTCCTTGAGTTCTGATTGGCTGCTTGACTGCTTGATTTGAATGACATTGTGGAGTCTTATATATACTTTGTCATTTTGCAGTGGACTTTGTAGCATTCGAGTTTGTATTTGAGTTACAATCGTTTGTTGCCTTGTCTTCCCAGTTCGACGGTAATTGGAACTTTAATTATTCTTCATCTCCCCCCCATTGCGCGGGCGTAGCGGCCTTTGAGAGGGAATTAGTTCCTTTCGACCCGGTCGATTACAGGGGAGTAATCTTGATAAAGCACGGGGTATTTTTGATGGCATTGGCTTAGGGGTTGGAGTGACACTGGGTGAAGCTTGGTCCCTAGTTGATGTTACCATTCTTTTGGTTTGTGGAACATCCTCAAATATTGGTTTAGGGGGCCCAGGCAGAGCGCTAGGAATAGGGACAGGGGCCACTGGTGCTTGGAGCTTCCTGAGCAATCGGCGATTCTGCAATGTGATCCTACCTGATCCATCAATCCTGATTCGGTATTGGTGATTGGGGAGTGTTATATATACTTTGTCATTTTGCAGTGGACTTTGTAGCATTCGAGTTTGTATTTGAGTTACAATCGTTTGTTGCCTTGTCTTCCCAGTTCGACGGTAATTGGAATTTTAATTAAACTTAGTGCTTAATCATAATCATCCATTCAATAATGGGAAAATTAAGTAGAATAAAGTCACAGAGCGAAAGGGGTATTTTGGTGTAAGTAGGCTGAGCAAGGAGAGAATGCAAGGGTTTATTTTAATATGGATCGGTCAGCGAGTGAACCTAGCTAAATAGATTCATGTAGTGGCATGACCAGGTTTGTCACCCCCCTCCCAACAAAACCTGTGGCTATATACCGAGTTGTGTATACACTCGATGTATCTCTCTTTTAAAATGAATAAACATTTTTGGAGTGAGTACATGAGTGTGCTCACTTCAAATATCCGTATTAAGTTACGATTGCTTGTTGACTTGTCTTATCAATTCGATGGTAATTGGAACTAGTATGATTATTCTACTATTCTAACGTATTAAGTTACGACTAGCTGAGGGAAATGGAGCAACCAAAATAGCCCACAATTTTATCTTTTGTTATATATTTCAGTTTCTTGGGGGATTTCTGTTTCTTAATTCATCTCAACCCCTCCATCGCTCTCAAATCACTCGAAGCACAAAACTTAGTGCTTAATCATAACCATCCATTCGATAAATGGGAAAATTAAGTGGAATAAAGTCACAGAGCGAAAGGAGTATTTTGGTGTAAGTAGGCTGAGCAAGGAGGATCCAGAGTTTGACCAAAAAGCTCCAGAATTCGACAAGAAACACCCGAAGAAGGCCGGAGGACACATCAACCAAAACGTTTTGTATATACATAATACTATTTTATGATTATGACAAAAAGGTTCCCGAGTTTGACAAAAAGGTTCCCAAAGTTCAACAAAAAGGCTCATTTTACAGATAACAATAGATTACAAAAAGTCGCCATTTTTTGCAAGCTCCACAAAATTTGGAGAGCTAAAAATCGACATAACTCTGCCAATTTTTTGAATTGGAAGCTCAAATTTTGGGGACAAAAAGGATCCAGAGTTTGACCAAAAAGCTCCAGAATTCGACAAGAAACACCTGAAGAAGGCCGGAGGACACATCAACCAAAACGTTGTGTACATAATTATTGAAATCAGTCAGTCAGTCGGTCAGTCTATAATTGGTTTGAACAACAGCAACTGGCTAAGCACAACTTAACCAGTGTCAAGACAACTAGTACTTATGGGAATTCAAAATAGTCCACTCATGCATTTGGGTAATTCCATTCCTTGAGTCCTGATTGGCTGCTTGGTTTCTATGATGTTCTGAGGCTTCATAAATAACCTGCCACTTTTCAGTAGTCTTTGCAGCAAATCAAGTTCGTATTAAGTTACGACCAGCTGAGGGAAATGGAGCAACCAAAATGGCCCACAATTTTATCTTTTGTTATATATTTCAGTTTCTTGGGGGATTTCTGTTTTTGATTCATCTCAACCCCTCCATCGCTCTCAAATCACTCGAAGCAAAAAACTTAGTGCTTAATCATAACCATCCATTCGATAAATGGGAAAATTAAGTAGAATAAAGTCACAGAGCGAAAGTTTTAAAGTTAGTTTTAAATATTTGCAGCTCTTTTTTACATGTTATACTTACTTTACCGTTTATTTTACAATTAAGTTTTACATAAACGTTTGTGCAGAATTCATTAATTACATAATTTTGGTTGCAACAAAACAACTGCAAGGTGGACTGGGGTATATAAAAAGGGGATCCATGATAGGTCAATCAATTTTTGTAGGGGTCTATGGACTTAAAAGTTTGAGAACCCCTGGTGTAAGCCAACAACCTCTAAGAACTATACTACTACCATTAAACCACCCACAGTTACCAGATAATTTTTGGTTCTTGTTGAAAGTTTATTCATTGGTAGGTAAAGTCAAAAACAGAGACCAAAATAATTTACTTCTGGATATAAAATAAATAGATCTTATACTTCAATTGAAGAATGGTAAAAGTTATTCCAAGTGTTAAAGCAAAACTTTCTTTGAATAAGTCGACTACATAAGCGAACTAATGAAATTAGATTTCATTAGTTCGCTTATGTAGTAAAGTTTTGCTTTAACACTTGGAATAACTTTTACCATTCTTCAATTGAAGTATAAGATCTATTTATTTTATATCCTTCAAACTTTTTTTTGGTGTAAGTAGGCTGAGCAAGGAGAGAACGCAAGAGTTTATTTTGGTATGGATCGGTCAGCGAGTGAACCTAGCTAAATAGACTCATGTAGTAGTAGTATGACCAGTTTTGTCACCCCCTCCCAACAAAACCTGTGGCTATATGCCGAGTTGTGTACATACAATCTTTTTTTGTATCTCTCTTTTAAAATGAATAACATTTTTGGAGTGAGTACATGAGTGTGCTCACTTGAATATCCGTTCACTTCATTTAATTACTTTTTTTGCCCTCATATACAGCATTTCATTTTTTCCTTCTCCACACCGTCTCATATACATTGAAAAAAGGGTGAAGGTTTACCCGAAATATCGTAATTGATCAAACCAGGAACAGAACAACCATTGAATGTTAAAATTCTGATTTTTGTTCTGTTTTTCTTGTTTTTTGTTCTTTTTTCCTATGCTTCGAAAGACCAAACAACGTTCACAAGAACATAACATATCTATCTATCTATCTATCTATCTATCTATCTATCTATATATATATATATATATATATATATATATATATATATACTTTGGTGTGGTATCAAGTTTCTTGGTACAAGGTGATTCTAGGTGGGTCCTAGTTCTCTACCCGTAGTTTGTTGTAGAGTTCAGGTTCCGTATGAGAGCTCAATGTTTAATTGTTGTAAACAGAGCAAAGTTATTTGGGAATAAAAAGGCCTTAAATACCGTGGGTATCGTGATTATGGACCATTTCCACTCGAGAGCATGCTCAAGAGCTTCTTCAGATCTGAAGAAGCTCTTGAGCATGCTCTCGAGTGGAAATGGTCCATAATCACGATACCCATGGTATTTAAGGCCTTTTTATTCCCAAATATATATATATATATATATATATAATATATATATATTCATACAAGGATTTTCATAAATCATACAAGAATTTTTATGAATCCCTAAGAGAGCTAATAACTAATAACTAATAAATTAATTTTAGGTTAGGTGAAAATTACCTTTAGTTATGTATTACCTGAACCGAAAAGACACAATACACCAAAAAAGATGCAAGCAACATATTGAAAGATAAGACTGGTCGCAGTTTCTGCTCTCCATCCGTATTGCAGACTCCCTGAAATATTTTTTTTTTTTTAAGTGTTGAGGTGGATGTAGAAATGATGATGATCATGATCATGATAATCATGATGATCATGATAGTTGTGAGGTAGATGTAGAAATAATAGTTGTGGGGTGTCGAAATAATGATTGTATTGAGGTAGGTGTAGAAATGAAAATCCTATTGAAATGAAACAATGCCGAGACTAGATGTCTTGAAGATGAAAAAGTGTTAAATTCTTCTTTTAAAACTGACGCCATTGTTATTACAGACAAAAAACTCATAAGATACGCAATTTTGTAAGAACTGTCTATGCCCTGCGTAAGATATTAAATATTTTAGATATACAAATATACTTTTATATTTAGAGGAATAATAATGATTTAGTATTATTTGGATCATTCGGATTATTGTGCTCATCTTTATTGTTATCTGTACAACGTTTCAGCCGATGTGCTCTCCGGCCTTCTTCAGGTATTTCTTGTCGGGCTCGGGAACCTTCTCGAACTCAGAAACCTTTCTTTCGAACTCGAGGATCTTCTTGTCGTAATCGGGAGCCATAACCAAAACTTCGAACCCAACCCTTTATTCAGTCCACGGGGTGGGGGGTGGGTATTCTGCTCTCATTCCGCTAACCAATAATCCAAATAATACTAATTATCAAGCCTCATCTCATAAATTCGAAGAAATAGAATTATGTTGGTTTTTTTTTTGTCTTTTTGTTTATTTTTTGTTTTATGCACTGCATTTTGCGGAGAGAATACATCGTGCAGTTGGCCAAGAAGCAATGTTTGTTTATTGGCATCCAATTCCTCGAAGCCATGAGTCTTCAGCCAAGTGTTTGTCACAGAATTCACTTGTTCTGCACAGCTTAATGCCACTTCCAAAAGATTTTTGTAACAAGAGAATAAACATAACAAAACTTCGAACCCAACCATTTATTCAGTCCACGGGGTGGGGGTGGGGGTATCCTGCTCTCATTCCGCTAACCAATAATCTAAATAATACTAATTATCAAGCCTCATCTCACAAATTCGGAGAAATAGAATTATGTTTGTTTGTTTTTTTTTTTTGTTTTTTTTTGTCGTCATTTTTGTTCAATAATACTAATTAATTTCTTGAACAATTCCCAGTCGATGTCATTCCTACCCAGTCGTTTCTAGTCATGTGTTTGTTGCAAGACTGTTCCTGACTTTTGTGAGCTAGGACTACTAATGGAAGGAGGAGGAAGAAATAGTGAAGGTTTAAGGAAAATAGTGATGACCCAAAACAGGATGAACGATGGTTTCACCGTAGCGTGACCCCGAACGAAGAATTGAGTGGCAAGCGGAAGTCGGGTGTTGACCGCAAGCGGAAGTCGGGTGTTGACCGGGGCCGGATGTCGCGTGGTGGCGTGGAGCGGCGAGGAAAGGGATCAGCCTCTTTTTGCCTGCCGCGGTCGTAGGGTACGGACCTGACCTTGGGTCCCTCATGGGATCACAGTAATCTAGTAGTGTTCTCTCTCTCTTTCTCTCTGCCTTTCCTCCTCTCTGGTACGAGCCCACTATACGAGCACGATAACAAAGGCTGGCAGTTGTGACGACGTGTTTCTCCGTGTTATAATTTCTATCAACACCATTTTAGCACCGTGAATTTGGAGGTACGTGGACGAGACCCGCTACATAGTATACACCGCCGCCGCCGCCTTACGGTTATAGTTTTAGTACCAAGAAAAAAAAAGGACTACGGTACATGTTTCTTTTGTAGTTGTTTGCTGCATTCGCTTATTATACAATTAACAGTTTCATCTATGTCACAAGGTAACCTACACTTGCTATTTTGTTATCATTAATAATTGGTATAGATCATGTTTAAATGTCACTTTTTGTAAACTTTGACCGTGACTGATTTTCTACGTAAAATAAAAAAAAAATGACTTTTCTATATAATCGAAGAAAATGATTTTTGTATAAGATTGTTCCACAATTCTTTTTTTTTTCCAATTTTATTATATTAAATTTTTTTTTTCAATATTTTTCAATTATATTAAATTTATGAAAATGTATTTAATATCATTTTTGTACCGGCCAGTGGAGAATATACACCGGTTCTCACTATAAATAGTGAGAAACCGAGTGAAAAGGTTGTACTGTTACCGTTTAGCGGCAAGCTAGCCGTTCTTGTACCTTATTGTAAATACACTTGTCTCATTTTACCCTACCTCGACTTGACTTCTTTTTTTACTGTTGAACTAACATCACAACAATCATCGTAGCTAATGTGCTAGACTGTGCAATCTTGATAAGCAAGTTCGAACCCTAGTTGCACAATTAACGTTTACTTTCGGTTGGTTAATCTATCACATCTCCACGTTACACAGACCTATAGTTTTCTGCAGACTTCAGCGCTATGCTTCGTTGTGTGGAGGTAAACTCCCTTGAACAATGAAGACTCTCACAAAATACCACGAGTACAAGACAGGTTTATGCACCATACGAAGGTGTGAAAGCTTAGGTCCGCATAAAGCTAAGTTAGACAGAGGGGGACAATTACCGTCTTTGATTGAGCGACGTCTGATGTGCAACAGAATGAATTTGGTGCCAGGCGGTGAAATGGAATGAAACGGTGACTTTAGGGAATTTGTTCCGCCAGTAAAAATAGACCGCTAAGGGAGGTAACTCTAAGGATTGTTTATCTGAAAGCGTAGCATAACACCAACTCTTATTTGCTTATTTTATGCGGAAGACGGTTTTTTTATAATACTTTGCCGGGGTGCAGGGTCTCAAGGTATGTATGTATGGGAATGATGCTCCGGCTCCGTATTACAGTCGTTTCGTTTGATGATACAATACTATAGGGCCCTGGCGGAAAGCTGTTTTTGTCTCTGTTCCAACTCGGCTGAAAAACGATACCCAAAAGCTGCCAACGGGGTCAAACCAAAACAAACGTTCCTTCTGTTAATTATGCACAAGATATATACATTTATTTTTTTTTTATATATACAATGAATTATATTCCTGTATAATGTCAGAAGAGCGAGGTGATGTTCCTTTGATAATTGACTGGCGATCTACAGCTAATGGATAACTTAACTTGGTTTGTTACCGAGTAGCGGGACGTCATCGAACAGTATGGACGGTGACAAGGGATGCGATTTGCAACGGGTACGGCGTGTCTGACTCTGGCGGACGTCCTCCGCTTCTCTTTTCTTGGTCTCCTCTCTTTCTGTTCTGTTATTTATGGGATCCAGACCTCCCCACCCCTAACATATGTCTCTGATTGGCCAGCCACTCGATACTATTGCCCACGTGTCTAAATGGCCTTGTGCCAGCCTAGCTTGTATCTTTCCATTTGGGTTTTTCCAACTCCAACGAGTCAAGGCCAACGATTGTTTTATTTATGTAAGAATTTAAAATTCCTATCATCTCATTATTTATGTAAGAATTTAGAATTCCTATCATCTAACTCAAATTCCATAATTTAAGGAATTTCTATAAATTTATATTTTTAGTATAAACAATTATTATTATTATTATTATTATTATTATTATTATTATTATTATTATTATTGTTTTTCTTATTTTTACTTTTAATCTTAACAAACCCCCATAATTAATAATTAGGGTAGTTTTAATTAAATAGTAATTAATTAATAGATCGCCAATCAACCCATAACACTTCAATAGTGTTACATTTTTATTCCTTGAGACATCTCATCAATTTTGTAAGAAATGTCTATGCCGTGCGTAAGATATTAGATATTTTAGATATACACATATATGTTCAATTTTAGAGGATGAATTATGATTTATGTGTTTTTTGTTGTCCTCTTTTGTTTAATAACATAGCCTATTCTAATTATACGCTGTAGCGTCGTGGCTAACGTGACAGAGTAAGCGAGTTCGAACACTAATTCGGTCTCTATTTGCCTGTAACCGAAACTACGTCACTGTTTACCTCACAATACCCCAAAATCATCACTATATTTAATAATATTATTATTATTAAAATAAATAAATAAACCACCCTGTCGGCTGGGGCGTTAGGATGCACCAACTGCACCTCTGCAGAGGGGTAAGACTCCCCCAATGGGGCCACCTGTTGGCCGTGGGTGGCGACCCGTGATGCTTAAGGATAGAGCCCAGGTGGATGAGCAGTCCATGACATGCAATACTCCACTTTGGCCCTATTTTAAGCTAGACGGGCGGTTGGAGAGGCCCCCTCCGATCAATCGGCTGGTCACGTCAAGCCCTAGCACCTATATGATTTTCCCAACCCTATTGTCCTTATGGCAAGCCCCAACCCCTTTTTATCATATGGGTTCTAGAAGGCGGTGACTGCGGATCTACGTGTCCAGGGAATGACGTTAAACTCTATCTGATGGTGAGGTTCCAGTTTTGGAGGTTTGGGGAATGTGGAGTACCCCTTCATCGCCATTGTTCCCTGGTCCACTCTGACCCGGAGTGGTAGTACCTGTTAGGGTCCCATCTATGGGTTAAATAGAAAAATGTATTTATAAAAAAATTGTATTATCCATTAAGAATTGATTTATTTCAAAACTTTATCGGCATTAAATTACCCACTGAGGTTGATATGACGTAAAACAAAACAAACCAAACCAAATAAATAAAATACATTGATTAGATATTTGCGGACACTGGATGCCGTGGTGAGGACTTACCAGGAGCGATAACCGATACGGACGGTTGGCTAGAGAGAGCCTTAGAAATCCGTGCTGTCAGCAATAATGATTATGATGATGATCTAATTTCAAATAGAAATATATTCGAATTTGTTCCCTGGTTAGTTTTTCCGGGTTTCCGCAAATTTGATGTATTGGGTCGATAGGGCTTAGGTGTTGAGAGTATTCCCTGGAGATTTGTAAGACCCCTTCCCACCGCAAAAAGTAGTGTCCTAGTTAGGACACTAAAGTAAATCTTATTATAATGGAGATTGTGTGTTTTTCTGTCTGTAACCGAAACTAAATCACTACTCAAGTCACAATTCCCTTAGTAATTGACGTCACATTCACCATGAATTTATCCTTATTTTAACCTCAATTATTAATAAAATTGTTTTCATTATTTATATTGTTAACCATATCTACATACTAACAACATGCAATTATATTTATATATACAACAAAATAGCGGTTTACAGTGTGAACGGGAAGGCTAATTTGCATATTGATATTAAAAATATAATTTTAATAAATATGTGCTTAGTATTATTGGTTTCTAACTGTTTGGTTTTATTTTAATGAATATAAGCAAAAATCTCTTCAATGAATCTTAAATGAAATCCATTAACAAGATAAAATAACTGTCATTTTATTCTTTACTTCGTATTTTAACTAAATACTTAAATTAGAAAAAATAACAATGAAAGACGAGAGTGATGGAAGAGTAAGTTTCAGTTGTTCTATTTTTCGATTATACCCTCCTCTGTTTCAAATCTTTTTATCTGCATTCTTATTTAGTTTAATTAGCGTTTCTAATTTAATACGATATTTAATTACATTAAAACTTAAATACTTGCACCCGGAGGGTGCATATATTTGCTAGTAGCACTAAATAACACTCAATAAAAGCTGTTCCTTATAATTCAACATTTGAATCCGATCCATTGTTGTTGGAATTTTTAGTATATAAGGCGTGTGGTAGATGTTGTACTCCTACTTAAAGGCTCGCCGATAAGCACGTGACCTGGGAAGGCAACCACTTATCCAATCACTGGCAAGTGCTCTGCTGCTGTTGTTGTATTTATACCGACCTTTTCTGGTCATACTAATCACTACTACTTGGATCTTCTTGAACGTCGGACCTAAAAGGATTCTCTATCACAGGACTTATTGACTTACCAAAGGATACTATACCAGAGGACTTATTGACTTACTTACTTTATTTACTTTAAGTTCTTTTAAAACTGGCCAAGGATGGCGGCAGTCGGTAGAGCGTTCGGCTAGAAACCACAAGGTTCCTAGTTCGATACCGGTCCTCGCCAACTCAGCGTATGAGTAGCACAGGGATCTGTGCGGTAAAGTAAGGAGCTGATGGTAGGTGTGACGCTCCACCTCAGACGCTAAAATGATCTCCTTGGTCTAGCGCAAGTGAAAAGGGGATAGACTCCCTCGCTGATTGGCTGATACCGACTTTAGGCCGCCCCGACGACTTTTTTACTTACTTATTTACTTTAAGTTCTTTTAAAACTAGCCAAGGATGGCGGCTAGATACTTAACAATTGTAATAACACTGGTTTACAAAGAAATTGAGGCAAGCACAAAAATAGCTGTTTTAACCTAATTTGGGGGTGCTGAATTCAGATTTGAAATCCGTTTTTACTCATTACTTCAATGAATGCAATGAACACACACGTGACATCGGCTGCTATTAATCGGTGTCTCGATTAATTCAGTGGATGTAACCCTGAAGATCCTCATGGTGAAACTCGAGTAGGTTATCTCTTGTACCGATTTATAATATATATATATATATCACAAAAGAATGGAAATCCATTATTTACAAAAGATATCTGCAATAAGGATTTACATATTTTTGTCTGGGACAGTAGATCTATATTAGTGTCATTGCCTTCCATAGACATTTTATAGACGTTATTATTGTTTCATTCTACGATTTTCTTTTTCTTTACTACAAATAGAGATCGTTTCGAAAAACAATCGATTTTTCATATTCTCATAGTCATTATGAAAATGGGATTTAGAAAAAGAAATTTCAAAAATATCCTCAATTTGTTTTTTTCTGAAATAAAATTCAAACAAACTTGATTTCTTAGAAGACAGACAATTTTAATTTGGTCCCTTTGCGCAAAGTTGGTGTTATTAAAAAATAGAATTTTTTACATCTGCTCAAATATTTTTGCATTTTTTCGTGCAGTGATAACACTGGTTTACAAAGAAATTGAGGCATGCCCAAAAATAGCAGTTTTAACCTAATTTGGGGTTGCTGAATTCAGATTTGATGTTGAGGTTACTTCCAATGCATTTATGTAGTAAAATTACTTCCAATGCATTTATGTAGTAAAATCAATTCCTGTGCATTTATGTAGTAAAATTACTTCCAATGCATTTATGTAGTAAAATCACTTCCAATGCATTTATGTAGTAAAATCACTTCCAATGCATTTATGTAGTAAAATTACTTCCAGTGCATTTATGTAGTAAAATCAATTCCAGTGCATTTATGTAGTAAAATTACTTCCAATGCATTTATGTAATAAAATTACTTCCAATGCATTTATGTAGTAAAATCACTTCCAATGCATTTATGTAGTAAAATCAGTTCCAATGCATTTATGTAGTAAAATTACTTCCAATACATTTATGTAGTAAAATTACTTCCAATACATTTATGTAGTAAAATTACTTCCAGTGCATTTCTGGACATTGCTTGTTTAATAACACTGGTTTACAAAGAAATTGAGGCAAACACAAAAATAGCTGTTTTAACCTAATTTGGGGGTGCAGCTGAATTCAGATTTGAAATCCGTTTTTACTAATCACCTCGAGTTTTTTAGATATGCATACTGTACATTTTGTACACATACTGTACATAAAGGCGTATATGCATTCAGGGTTAATTTCTAATATTGTGTGACTTATGTCTTCTTTTTTAGTTATTGTGCAATAAATGTAAGTGATAGTATTACATTACACACACAACACACACACACACACACACACATATATATATATATATATATATATATATATATATATAGCTATATATCAAGACGGATTTTGGCAGTTAAGCGCAGCCAACACCTCTCAATCAACAGCCAGTAGTGCACTGGCAGTCAGCGCAGGAGGTTGTCGTCCCTCGCAGCGCAGGAGGAAGGTGTCCCTCGACAATTGTGTAAACACAATCTTTTGAGTATATATCTGTATTACAATTTCCATCGACGCACATTTTATTGCCTTACATATGATTTAATTTTACTTTGTCTTGTTTTTTTTTCATTTTCTCCAATGGCTTCAAGCTCGTCAAAACATCGAGGATGCCTCAACAAGGCCAATTCTTTCTGAATTGTGTAAATTGTGTCATCCAAGTATATTTATTCCGTCAATGTTTTTTTTATCTATCCTGTTTTATCTGTAATAAGCTGCTGCAACTGTTGAAATAAACACATATATACTCTGTATATACTAAAATGAGACTATTTAAAAGACAGAAAACTAGGGGACTTCACGACGGTTTCACATCCAAGTATATTTATTCCATCAATGTTCTTTATCTATCCTGTTTTATCTGTAATAAGCTGCTGCAACTGTTGAAATAAACATTAATGAGTATGTCTCAATCCTGATAAGTACGGGAGTATTATGCTGATACCACTAGTAGTGGTTTACCTTTTCCACGCCGCTGGCGAGTATTGTATTTTGTTAATGTTCTAAAGATTCCATTCCATTTCCAATGTTCATTTTGTTATTTCTTATTTACTTACCTTTTTTAGGTTACAATATATTTTTACACAATGTTTTATTTGATTCATAATTGATATCGGACCAAACAAAATAGGTCACGTTATTGAACAGACAATAACGACAAAAAGTCCGAATTCATATTCTAAATTTAAATCTATATTTCTGACATGGACAAATTGAGTTACGCTTGAATGCCTAATGTTTCCGGAAACATTAGCAAAATCAACATTAGTAATGACCAAAATAGACAAAAAAAGAGAAAGTCCACCATAAAATTGTAATAATAAGAAAATGAAATGCCAGATTGATTTTATCATGTAGAAAGCCAGTGTACCATTTAATGGGAAAATATGTTGATAATGGAGATTCGGTCTCTATTTGTCCGTAACCGAAACTACGTCACTGCTTATAACACTGCTTAGAATAGAACTAACGCTCTACCATATGTTATATATATATATATCGTCGGGAAGTAGGAAGCGCGTGGTGTAATGGTTAAGGTCATGGGAAATGGACTTGTCACCCCGAGTTCAAATCCTGGATGTAGTAATTGCATTTCACTTTGCGCTAATACCCTTGGGAAAGGTATGAATCCAACTCTCCCTCCAGCTATGGGTAAATAGTAGGGCAGACTGGGCTCTTTAACCATGGCTAGGCAACCAGTCTAGGAGAAGGAAAACTCTGAATTTAAACCTGTTAAACTCCGCCTAAGAAATTGACCTTGTGTCACATTCTGCTCGTGCGGAGGGGGTTGGTAAATATATATATATATATATATATCGTCGTCGGGGTGGCCTCATTTGACTTTCCTCTCCGAACCAAACAACTACGGGAGTGAATGAGCTCTGATGATGATTTTTGTAAAATCGAAATATTGATCAGTATCAGCTATGATTATATTATAAATTGCTTTCTTTAACAGCATTTTGTGATGTTTTCATTCCACCTTTTCTTACTCATATTGTCGGATTCATTTCCTTTCTTTTAACTTATATATATATATATATATATATATATATATATTGGTAGGGAAAAAACTTTAAATACTAGAAGCTTTATTCATCAAACAATACAAACCATCCTTAAATAAGAT
>JALAJA010000121.1:75560-83060 GCA_023376005.1 Doryteuthis pealeii | reverse complement strand
TACACAGAAGAAAATATGAGAAAGAAAGGAAAGAAAAAAGATATGCTACACAGAAGAAAATATAAGAAGAAAGGAAAGAAAAAGATATGCACACAGAAGAAAACATCAGAAAAGGAAAGAAAAAGATATGCTAAAAAATATAAGAAAGAAAGGAAAGAAAAAAAGACATGCTACACAGAAAAATATAAGAAAGAAAGGAAAGAAAAAAGACATGCTACACAGAAAAAATATAAGAAAGAAAGAAAGAAAAAAGACATGCTACACAAAAAAATATAAAAGAAAAGAAAGAAAAAAGATATGCTACACAGTAGAAAATAAAAGAAAGAAAGGAAAGAAAAGACATGCCACACAGAAGAAAATATAAGAAAGAAAGGAAAAAAATATATGCTACACAGAAATAATATAAGAAAGAAAGGAAAAAAAAAGACATGCTACACAGAAAAATATAAGAAAGAAAGGAAAGAAAAGACATGCTAGACTGAAAAAATATGAGAAAGAAAGGAAAGAAAAAGACATGCTACACAGAAGAAAATATAAGAAAGACAGGAAAGAAAAAGATATGCTACACAAAGAAGAAAAGATATGCTACAGAAGAAAATATAAGAAAGAAGGAAAGAAAAAAGATATGCTACACAGAAGAAAATATAAGAAAGAAAAAAGACATGCTACACAAAGAAAATATAGAAAGAAAGGAAAAAAAAGACATGCTACACAAAGAAAATATAAGAAAGAAAGGAAGAAAAAAAGACATGCTACACAGAAGAAATATAAAGAAAGAAAGGAAAGAAAAAGACATGCTACACAGAAGAAAATATAAGAAAGAAAGGAAAGAAAAAAAGATATGCTACACAGAAGAAAATATAAGAAAGAAAGGAAAGAAAAAAGATATGCTACACAGAAGAAAATATAAAAAAAGACATGCTACACAGAAGAATATAAGAAAGAAAGGAAGAAAAAAGACTTGCTACACAGAAGGAAATATAAGAAAGAAAAGGAAAGAAAAAAGACATGCTACACTGAAAAAATATAAGAAAGAAAGGGAAGAAAAAAGACATGCTACACAGAAAAATATGAGAAAGAAAGGAAAGAAAAAAGACATTGGCAGAGTGTTACCCCTCTGCAGAGGTGCAGTTGGTGCATTCTAACGCCCTAGCCGACTGGGCCCCGCTATAAAAGATAATATGTAATAGAAATGAAATTTACTAATGATATTTTTTCTCATCTTACAAATTTAGTGTCATTCTGTGAAAATCTTAATGGAGATTTTATGGAAATCTTTTTATTTTTATTTTTAGTTACTGACACTTAAGAAATCTTTGACAGGTTCGTCGTCTTATAACTTCCACTTAGATACATACCACTAAACCTAATTAGTATATGTTTTAATCAAACGTGTATAATTATTTTAGTAGGGAAAAAAATAATTAATTTTCTTCTCTCTATGGGTTTTTGTAATCACCCTCTGGATGAGAAACACTTGTAACGTTGTGGGGTTTTACCGCTACACTAACTCGTATAGTATACATGACGTTATGTTGTGGGGCCCGCCGCGTCTTCAAAGCACAACGTACCATTAAGGCTCGTACGGTCGTGTATCAGGGGTTGGCACGTTGATCAGCACACACAGAATTCCAGCAGTCCTTTAAGCCCCAAATTCTTCCACACGTCTTTCGTTTATGGTCAAGCAAAAGGTATCACGTTTCACGACCGTGGGTCGTTAGTCACGGTCAATTTGACTGGTTGACAAGTATATATATCCTTAGCATCAGTCAAGTATCTGTTCACGTTTGTTTGTTCAATGGCTTTCATTCATGATTTCCCGTACGATTTCTTTGGTGTGGGCAGTATTTCGTGCTTTTCATGAATTTATTTTCTTAATGAAAGTTATTGAGAGAGAGAGAGAGAGAGAGAGAGGAGAGAGAGAGAGAGAGAGAGAGAGAGAGAGAGAGAGAGTCGATTTCTGTAACACACGCCTTTCAGTCACCCGCTTATGACTAACTCGCCCAAACTGTCAACCCCAACTCCTCGGTAGATTCTGTAGCGCAACTTGCTCTCTCGGTCCCCGGAACTCAAACTGACTGACCAAATCTAAGATTCCCTCATTATATAGAAATGTCTAACGATCTTTCTAGAATGTCCAGGAATCTTTCGAAGATTCTAATTGTTCTACCAAATTACACGTATCACTTAAGAAATCAACGGGTCAACCATCCTTTCTTCTGACAAACCGATTAAACTAAATTTTAATAGTAAAATTCCGAATAGACTCAAAGGTGCTAACGACTTTCACGTTGCTTGCCCACTCCCGTAAGGTCTGAGAATCATGCTACAATCTACTTAAGGTTTCTCCGTGTCTGGCACAAGGCGACAAATATGGTGTTCCTGGGCCCATTATGCTACACACTCTTTTAACGCGAAAAACAAAATATTTTGCTACATTAGATAGTCCCCTGGGTCCAGGAACACCATATTTGTCGCCTTGTGCCAACCACGGAGAAACCTTAATAGATTGTACATGAATTCTCAAGGACGGGCTTAACGGGAAGTGGGAAAGCCAGCGTGAAAAAGTCGTATAGCACCTTTGAGTCTGAGTTCGGAATTTTACTATTAAAATTTAGTTTAATCGGTTTGTCAAAAAGGATGGTTGACCCGTTGACCTCTAAGTGACACGTGTAATTGGTAAGAGAACAATTAGAAATCTTCGAAAGAATTCCAGGCATTTCTAGAAGATCGTTAGACATTTCTATATAATGAGGGAATCTTAGATTTGGTCAGTCAGTTTGAGTTACGGGACCGAGAGAGCAAGTTGCGCTACAGAATCTGCCGAGGAGTTGGGGTTGACAGTTTGGGCGAGTTAGTGCAAAGCGGGTGACTGAAAGGCGTGTGTTACAGAAATCGACTCTCTCTCTCTCTCTCTCTCTCATCTCTTCTCTCTCTCTCTCTCTCTCTCTCTCTCTCTCTCTCAATAACTTTCATTTAAGGAAATAAATTCATGAAAAGCACGAAAATACTGCCACACCAAAAAATCGTACGGGAAATCATGAATGAAAGCCATTGAACAAAAAACGTGAACAGATACTTGACTGATGCTAGGATATATACTTGTCAACCAGTCATTGACCGTGACTAACGACCCACGGTCGTTGAAACGTGATACCTTATTGCTTGACCATAAACGAAAGAAGTGTGGAAGAAATTTGGGGCTTAAAGGACTGCTGGAATTCTGTGTGGGTGCTGATCAACGTGCGGAACCCCTGATACACGACCGTACGAGCCTTAATGGTACGTTGTGCTTTGAAAGACGCGGCGGGCCCCACAAAAAATAACGTCATGTATACTATACGAGTTAGTGTAGCGGTAAAACCCCCAACGTTACAAAGTGTTTCTCATCCAGAGGGTGATTACAAAAACCCATAAGAGAGAAGAAAATTAATTATTTTTTCCCTACTAAAAATATTATACACGTTTGATTAAAACATATACTAATTAGGTTTAGGTATGTATAAGTGGAAGTTATAAGACGACGAACCTGTCAAAGATTTCTTAAGTGTCAGTAACTAAAAAAAAAATAAGATTTCCATAAATCTCCATTAAGATTTTCACAGAATGACACTAAATTTGTAAGATGAGAAAAAATATCATTAGTAAATTCATTTCTATTACATATTATGCTTTTATAGCGGGGCCAGTCGGCTGGGCGTTAGAATGCACAACTGCACCTCTGCAGAGGGGTAACACTCTGCCAATGTCTTTTTCTTTCCTTTTCTTTCTCATATTTTTCTGTGTAGCATGTCTTTTTTCTTCCCTTTCTTTCTTATATTTTTTCAGTGTAGCATGTCTTTTTTCTTTCCTTTCTTTGTTATATTTCCTTCTGTGTAGCAAGTCTTTTTTCTTTCCTTTCTTTCTTATATTTTCTTCTGTGTAGCATGTTCTTTTTTCTTTCCTTTCTTTCTTATATTTTCTTCTGTGTAGCATATCTTTTTTCTTTCCTTTCTTTTTATATTTTCTTCTGTGAAGCATATCTTTTTTCTTTCCTTTCTTTCTATATTTTCTTCTGTGTGCATGTCTTTTTTTTCTTGCTTTTCTTTATTTTCTCTGTGTAGCATGTCTTTTTTCTTTTCCTTTCTTTCTATATTTTCTTCTGTGTAGCATGTCTTTTTTCTTTCCTTTCTTTCTTATATTTTCATTTGTGTAGCATGTCTTTTTCTTTCTTAATTTCTTCTGTGTAGTCATATCTTTTTTCTTTCCTTTCTTCTTATATTTTTCTGTGTAGCATATCTTTTTTCTTTCCTTTCTTTCTTATATTTTCTTCTGTGTAGCATATCTTTTTTCCTTTCCTGTCTTTCTTATATTTTCCTGTGTAGCATGTCTTTTTTCTTTCCTTTCTTTCTCATATTTTTTCAGTCTAGCATGTCTTTTTTTCTTCCTTTCCTTTCTTATATTTTCTGTGTAGCATGTCTTTTTTTCTTTCCTTTCTTTCTTATATTATTTCTGTGTAGCTATATTTTCTTTCCTTTCTTTCTTATATTTTCTTCTGTTGGGCATGTCTTTTTCTTTCTTTCTTTCTTTTATTTTCTACTGTGTAGCATATCTTTTTTCTTCTTTCTTTTATATTTTTTGTGTAGCATTGTCTTTTTTTCTTTCCTTTCTTTCTTATATTTTTTCTGTGTAGCAATGTCTTTTTTCTTTCCTTCTTTCTTTATTTTTTTCTGTGTAGCATGTCTTTTTTTTTTTCTTTCTTATTCTTCTTATGTGTAGCATATCTTTTTTTCTTTTCCTTTTTTCTATGTTTTCTTTGTGTAGCATATCTTTTTCTTTCCTTTCTTTCTTATATTTCTTCTGTGTAGCATATCTTTTTTCTTTCCTTTCTTCTCATTATTTTCTTCTGTGTAGCATGTCTTTTTTCTTTCCTTTCTTTCTCATATTTTTTCTGTGTAGCATGTCTTTTCTTCTTTTCTTTCTCATATTTTTGTCTGTGTAACATTTTTGATAGTGGCATTGTATGTATTCATTGTTAATGCAAATGACGCAACTCAGTCTTTCCCGTACCTCAACAAAACAAGACAAAGCCCAACTAAGTTTGAAATACATCAATTTGTCAAACGGGCAATAGAACAGGTGCGTTTATTGAAATGAGGTGAATGAGATCATCAGTCATCTTTCCAATATGAAATTATTTTATTACTAGAGGATAATAATCAGTTACACAGATATATATATATATATATTATAGTATATAATATTAGTATCATATATATAGAGTAATATGTTGTGTGTGGTGTGTGTGTGTGTTGTATAAACATAAACTCAGTTATAAATGATATATTATACACATACACACACACACACATATATAGTTATAAACAATTTGAATTAATACATATAATATAATTACTTATAATAATATATATATATAATACCACATATATACATATATATATATATATATAAACACAATTATAGCCAATGATATATAATATATACATCACATTACACACACACATATTATATACTATATGTGTGTAGTTGTACAGTATTGATTATACATAATAATATATTACTTTATAAATTATTCATTACATATTATACTACACACATATATAGTAGCATAACACAGTTTATGAATGATATATTTATACACTACACGCGAAGCGCACACACACACACATATATATGAATTAAATATGTAGTTATATCATACTGATTATAGCGTATTATAATTACTTATAAAATTAATATATATATATATATATACATATTATATATTATGGTATACACATAATATATATACATAAGCCACTCAGTTATACAAGATATATTATATATATACACCACACACCAGACACACATCATATATTATGATGTAATTATAGCAATATTAATATAGCGTATATTATAAATTACTTATAAAGTTATATATATCTATATATAATTAATGATATATATATATACATAACTCAGTTATACATGATATATTATTTATAGACACATATCACATATATATTATGTAGTTGTACAATATTGATTATACATATATATAATTACTTTAAATTATATATATATACCACATATATACATATATATACTATATTAAACACAATTATACAATGATATATTTATAATATAGCACACATAACACACACATATATATGTGTGTGTGTAAGTTGTACAGTTTGATTATACATACATATAATTATTAATAAAATTATATATACATATATATATAATAGCTAAACTCAGTTATACAATGATGTATTATATATATACACACACACACAACATAATATATTGTAGTTATACAATAATTGATTATACATATATATAATTATTATAAAGTTATTTATATATATATATATATATACACATATATAACACACACGCACACTACACACAACACACCACACACACATTATATATTATATTATATAATTATATTTATTATCGTTCCTAGTTTAGCTTCGTACGCTCTTGGGATCTCGGTTCGTTTATATAAAACTCAGTTATAGAATGATATATTATAAAATATATGCACACACACACAACATATATATATGTAGTTAACAATATTGATTATATAATATAATTCTTATAAAATTGTATATACAGCATGATATATTATATATATTATATACATAAACCTCAGTTATACATGATATATTATATAATACTTAGTCACACATACACAGCACACATATATATATGTGTGTGTAAGTTGTAGCAGTATTGATTATCATATATATAATTAACTTATATAAATTATATATAACACTATATATATAGCACAGCATATATATATAACTCCGTTAACAAGATATATTTATATCATATACATCACACAAGACACCACACACATATATAATAAGATGTAGTATTATACAATATTAATTATACGTATAATATAATTACTTATAAAGTTATATATAATATATATAAAGTATATATATTATAATATCTTTCATGACATAAACTCAGTTTATACAATGATATATTATATATACCACATACACATATATATATATATAGTTATACAATATTGATTATACTTTATATATTATTCCTTATAAAATATATATATATATATACTCACACACACACACACACACACACACACACACCACATATATTATGACTATATATATATTATATATATATATATATAATATAATTATAAACTCATATACAATGATAATATTATATATACACACATAACACACACACATATATATATAATGTAGTTGTACAATATTGATTATAACATATATTAATTACTTAAAAATTATATATAGTATGTTATATACACACATGATATATTATTATATTATATATATATATTATATATAATAAACACAGTTATACAATGAATATTATATAACAGCACATACAACACATATATATATGTGTGTAGTTGTATATTGATTATACATACAGTATAATTACTTATATAAAATTATATATCACATAATAGATATATAGCACATATATATATACATAATACTCAGT